>JBBMEF010003865.1:0-26409 GCA_037832685.1 Sicyos baderoa | reverse complement strand
AATTAAAATGGAAGGAGAGAGAAATAATTAATTAATGATTAAATGAAGTAAAAAATAAATGGAAAAAATGTTTTTCCATGGGTCCCACCAACTTTTTTATTCTTAATCACTACAGTCCAAAAATTCTACCCTCTTTTTGGCCCTCTTTTTGGCTTAAGTTTGAAAACTACCCTTTTATTGTCATTAATTCTACCCTCATTCCTTGTTTGAACTTTTTTTTTTTTTTTTTTTTTTTTTTTAGATTCTGTCTAGTCTCTTGTTGTGTTTGAAAGTTTCATCAACATATTTTATCTTTTGACTAATTAAGACTTACAAAATATATTTATTGTTGGTAGGTTTTAGCAAATATTCAACATGCTAAAGTATTTAAAGCTAGACTCTAAAACCAATATATATAATAGAAACCAAACACAACTCCAACATAAAATTAACTTTTTAGTTTATTTATCCCAAAGACATTAACCACTGAAATGTTGGAGGGCCAAACTTTTATGGGACCAACACCAAATCCTTATTTCTCCTTCTTATCATCTTTTACATGTGTTTTTGTTTTGGGATATGTTTTTGGTTGTGTTTGGTTCAATTAAAATTATCTAGAGGAGAACATAATATTTCTTTCTCTTTTTTTTTTTTTAGAAAGAACATAATATTCCTTAATCTATGTATCTTGAGATTTCTTTTTTCCTTTTTTTAGTTAACAACAATATTTTGAATATGTTTGGTTAATAAGTTGTATAATATGTTATTGGAGCTCTACTCTTTTTAACATGTATTTTGAAATTTGTTATAGTTTTAACTTATGAACATTTATGTTGATGTCAAAATTTGGTCTTCGAGATCAACGATGAATTTGTATTTCGTTGGGACGAATACCTGCAAAACAAACAATAATTAACTAACACCGGCGCGGCGTGAGCCTCGCCGCATTCGATGCCAAAGTCAGTCTAGGTCAAAAAGTGTAGAGGAGTTGTCTAAGGTTTAGAATAGCTTCCTTGGAGAGTGAGTGACATATTTATAAGAGATTCAGATGACTATATTTAGTAGAATAATCTATTATTAAACGAAATATCTTACTTTTTAGATGAATATTCCCAATTTAGCTAAATATTTCTAGGAAATATATTCTTTTCTTAGATGAATATTCCCAATTTAGGTAAATATTTCTATCTAAGGAAATATCTTCCTCTTTAGGTAATATCTTCATTGTTAGGTGAATATTCTCAATTTGGGCTTGTGATTTTCATTAGATCTTGACCACAAATTTCACCCATAACAATTTACATATTTTAAAATTGATTTCTTAAAATATTTGTAGGGAAATTGTACTAGATAGTCTAATTTTACAAAATAATTACAAATTTGAACAAATTTGCATCTATAGTCAAATATACAATATAAATAATACTCATCATACTATATTATGTATTAGTTATTCAATATAAAAAGTATTACTTTATACCGTATATTTGACTATGGTTGCTAAATTTTTTAAAATTTGCTTAGTGTTGTAAATATTTTATCAACTTGGTCTATTCTTGCAAAAACTCCAAGATTGTAATATATGTATTTTTATAAAAGTTAAAAAATTGATTTATATAATAATTTTGAAGTTGATATTATTTGAAATTGATTACAAGTAAGCACAAGATCTATCACATGTGTTTAAAATTTATAGGAGAAAATATTATTATTATTATTTACATAATAGGAGAATAGATTAATGATTTAAAGGAAACTTACAAAAAAGACTAATGGTAAGGTTTTAAGTATTCCATCTTGTGATTTCTTCAAAAAAGAAAGTATTCCATCTTGTTTAAAAAATAAAATAAAATACAAAATATTCCTTATTTATTATTATTTTTTTTTTTTTAAGTTTATCAAGTTGATCGATCTTAATCCTAAGTTTAAGAATTTTTTAAAATAGAACCCAACTTTCTACTAGAAACTGAGTAAGATATTCATCACAACCATGGTTGAACTCAAGAAAAATAATTATATTTTAAAATTTTCTTAATATAGTTTGAAATTGTAGGATTGGGTTTATTTAGACTTTATTCGGCTAGAAAGATTCTATAAACTCTTCTACTTTTCATTATTCGTTCAATAAATTAATTATTTTAGTATTAGAGAAATTATAATAGATATTCAAAATTAGTTTACACAGTTGTTGAGAGAGAGAAAATCCAACACATATTTCTCAAATAATATAATTACTTTTTTTAAGTAGAAAGATTCGAAATAATAATAATAATAATAATAATAATTTTTGAATGGAAAAGTATATATGTAGGTAGGATAGGTATAAGTTTTTTCTTTGGATATATAGTTTTTTTTTTTTTTTTTTTTTTAAGATTACAACGATCCACACGCACAATTATTCTCAAATAATATGATAATATAAAAGCAGAATCAGTTATTAATATCAAACAAAGTAACACACTAATCTTAATATTGGTCTTAAATAATTTAGTTAGATGTTGATTCTCTTCATATAACACAATTAAAAATAAAATGATTCAGCCTTATAATATTTTTATATTGGTATAGCTATGTCCTTTGAACCATACTTTTATTAGGATTTCAAAAAAACATTGATGATTTTTTTTTTTTTTTTTTTGAGTACGTTTAAAACCAAAAGTTAGAGAAACTATTTTAAAGTCTTTTTTTTTTAAATAACTATTTTAAACTTAAACAACTTTAAATATTCATATATACTTGTATGTTTTAAAAAAATAAAAAGTAGGAATCTAGTACCTGTATTCTTATAAAATTTGTAATATCTTTAACTTTCCAGCATTATAATTTTTTTTTTTTTTTAGATTAAGAGAAAATGAATTCAAATTCATAACCTTATAATTAATGAATATACAATAATAGAGGTGAACTACTATTCTAGTTAAAAAAAATAAAAAATTATATTTATGTAGTGTTTTTTTAATTCAATAATAATATTAAGCAGGAAGGATTGGAATTCTATTATTGTAACTCTGCATCAAGCGTTGAAGTCCCCCACCATGTTATTTTACATCATTGCCACATTAGTTATTTTGTACAACATTTAAAATGTTTTTTTCGGCAATAAATTTGAAACCTTGATGAAATATCAAAGATAATATCACAAACTTTAGAAAAATAAAAATACTTTTCAAAAAAAAGGAAAAGGTTAAATAAAAAGAAGGAAATTTGTTATGTATAAAATTCGTTTATACCCAAATTCTGAGTGATCGAACTCAATCAATAATTAGTGATTGAACTCAATCAGTACTCAATTGATTGAGTTCAATCACTAATTATTGATTGAGTTCGATTGAATTCAATCGCTTAGAATTTTGATATATGTACAATTATTTTTAATTTTGTGCTATAGATGCAATTTTTTATTCAATTTTTGTTATACATAAAAAAATCTCCTAAAAAGAAAGTAATTTGGTAGGGGCAAAGGAAGTAATTTGGCAGCTGAAAGAGGGGGTAAAAAAGGAAAGTAAATTGTCGCGTAGTAAGGTCAGGAGCTGCTGAGGTACGATTTTATGTCTACGTGGGACCCACCAAGGTCGATGACGTGTCGTCCAGCTACGCGCCCTCTCTTTTTAGGGTTTTGATTTTGTCGTTTTGCGAAATAGCACAAGCTGTCGTGGGCCCCCACCTCCTTCCCCTATCTCCTCGCGTCTTTCGAGGCCCCAACCAACAAATAAAGCTTAACTTACACTTGGCTTCTTATATTTAATTTTGCTTTTTATTACTATTATTATCTTCTTTGAAATTTTGTAAATAAATATATATGAGAGGAGGGTGACAAATATCGATCTCTAGATTCGAACATGTGACTGTGAAATTGAAATGGATGAACACCAATCAAGATAACCAACTACGCCACCGATCAAATAAAGTCAACATATTATTTTTGCTCTTTTATTAGTCTGTTGGGTTTTTTTACTAATAAAATAGATAAACAAATTAACTCTTGTGTGTAGTGAAATTCACACAAAAAACTCGAGAATAGTAAAACATCCAATATAGAATAATCACAATGACTAAACTCTTTTATTCACGGTCTAAATCTTTTTTTCTTCCTTTTTCCAAATGTCATATAAAGTACTCACTTAGAGTATGAAAAATGTTCTTCCTAGTTATTTTTTTTTCTTCTCAAAACACATGTCTATAAATAGGCACGAGAATTGGGTAACATTTAAGGTTACAATTTACTTATTTTCTAACCGATAAACATATAAATAAATTAACAAGAAACTTAATATTATATTAAGTAAAATAGTAACTTAAATATTAATTAATTAATATATATTTAATTAATTATATTGAGTAAAATAACTTATATTGCTTACATTTAATTACTTAAAAAAGTGATCTTCAAATTCTGAAATTTATAGTAACTAGTTTACATAAGTCTATGGTCTGACCAAATCTATTCTTTTAAATAAGTCTATAGTTCGATCAACCTTTTTCTTTTGCATGTTTGATTTCTTTATACGTTGTTGTTTTGTGTGTTTGATTATAGTTCAAGACTTAAAGTTAGTTTTATTGTCTTTTAAGTTGTTGTTTTTAGTGTTTATATTAATTTTTATATATATATATATCTATGACTGTTCGGACCAGCTTTCGCGCACCTCGACTATTGTTACGGGACATATCGTCTGACCCTACAACATTTGGATGCTTACGAAGGAAATTAATTTCCTAGGTAGGTAGCCATTATGGAATAAGTTATTAGGAGAATGGTAATTTCGTAGCCTATTTTTAGGTTTTAACTCTCTTTCCATTCCCTTTTATAGGGTTTTGTTCTTTAGTTAGCGATACGAATGTAAGGTTACTAGTTACTACATCATTTAAAGGGTGGGGTGATAATAGAATTTATGTCTTTCTAATTGGAGGATTGTCATTCCATGTCGGTTAAGACCTTAGCTTGACTGACTGACCTTACTAGAGTATTAATCTTCTTGTTGGTTATTTTTTTCGAGCAATCGGCAGATGGATGGTCTCGTTACCAAGAGTTTAGGTCGTATTGAAATTGATTTGATTAGCTAACAAGAGCCGTAATTCAAGTGACATCATTATTACATATCTAATGGCTAAGTGATTTTAGGTTTGAATCTCCTCCCTTTTATTATTGTAATCTCAAAAAAGAGAAAAAAAAAATTGATGTGATTAATAGTGAACATTACTAATTATAAAATAAAATAGAATAACTCCAAATAAAAATAAATTTTGAATCCAACGAAAAATTTAAAATTATTTTGAACTTAGCCACTGAAATTTGATCCGTAGATACCCAAAATTGTCCCAAGCAAAAGCTGAATTTTATTTTCACCCATTGAAATTGGGCCAAATTGCAATTAATGACATTGTTTAATGGTACATGTTCCATTTATTCTCAAACACAATTTTAATAATTTTTAAAACATTACAGGACATTATTAATAAACCACAATTATTGACATAAAAGCTTAATCTATAGAGTCAAATATTATCTTAATTAGCCCACTTGGATCATTTTATATTAATTATATTTGGTTATGGTACAAAAAGTGAGACAAGTTTTAAAAGGTTGTCCAAATTCCCTTAAAACTCCAATGTTGAATTCAAATGAGAAACAAAAAAACATTATATTTTATATTAGAGGTAACTCGTATATTTGACATTTATTTCATGTTCTATACCTGATTTTGATGTATTAACCACCGACCATTACCAAACATATGACGTAGTAAATCAAGAATAATTTAACTTATTTATTTGGAAGAAAACTAATAACATAAATTATATTAAAATAAATAAATAAATAAGGGTGTAATTTTTTTCTTACAATCAAACTCTTGAATGTGGAAAAGAAAACATAATGAGATAATGATACCAAAGTTTAGAACAATGTTGTAGGAAAATAACAAAACCTAACTCTTGCTTTATTAAGTAGATTAATTATTGATTAGATGCTTAAAATCGTACAATTAAATATCTACAAAAATGTCAACAAGAGCAGAATTCCAATGACATCTTATATAACTTAATAACCTTAAGGTTATAAGTTTGAATTTTTCTTCTTTTATATTGTTGTATAAAAAAAATTATCTACAAAAAATAATAATAAAACATACCATTGAAAATAGTGTAATTCAACTAAGAAAATCAATAAATACAATCTTATAATTATACGTTAATGATTAAGATGTCATGAATTTAACATTTCATCTTCATTATTATTATAATAATAACAAAAAACCTTATCATTTATATTTTTTAAATATTAAAATGTTGAACCATCATGTATAACCTAGTGTTCAAAATTACGATAAAAAAAATAAATATGGATTCAATTGATGATGACCACGATTGAAGATGAATTTCGATCAATCATAGATTGTCAAGTTTTCTTCGACCCTTTTGTCCTATAGAAAACTGAGCTGCTCGTTTATACACCATATTCAACTTCAACTTGATACACAATATTGCTATCCATCTTCCATGAGACTAACCTTGCACAAACTTCAAACTCACCAACACTCAATCCAAATTTCTAACGAACCTTAATTATAGGGGTGAACATGGGTTGGGTTGGGATGATTTTCAACCCAACCCAAAAATTTGGATTGGTCAATTCTCCAACCCAATCCAACCCAATTAAAAACACAACACAACCCAACCCAACTCAACTCTTTATTTTCGGGTTGGGTTGAGTTGGATTATCAAGTTCATAGATTTGCAACTAACGTCATTTTTTCGATTCCTATAAACTTAGGACAAACATTTACATAAGTATATTGTTATTGCAAATGCGAAATTCAAGTCTACCTAAACCCTAAATCCTAAAAAATAAAAAGTCTAACAATAATAATAAAATAAAATAAATATGCATATAATATAAATAATTAAATAACATAATAATTATTATATTGGTAAAAATATATATTTTTTAAACTAATTGATAATTTGGGTTGGTCGGGTTGTGTTGGGTTGATTTTAGGTCAACCCTTGACCCAACCCAACCCATGAAAATTTCATATTTTGAACCCAACTCAACCCATTTATGTATTCAACCCAACCCATTTATGTATTCAACCCAACTCAACCTGTCAAATTGGGTTGGGTTGGTTCGAGTTTTTCGGGTTGTCGGGTTATTGTGCACCCATACTTAGTTATTCTATGAAACGAAAAATAATAATTGCTCCCAAGTTCCTTGCGAGCAACTCCGTGATTGAGTGCCTACCTCAAAGTCCCAGGTTCGAGGCAGTGAAATATGTACCCTCGGTGCAACATCCAATCACTCAAATTCAAAAACGTTTTCTCTCTCAGGCTTCCCTAATGGGCTATTTGTTTGGCATTTTTAGGTAAGATTTAGTTTTGTTATTTAATAATTTCTTTTTGAAAACCTATATCCAAATAAGTTTTTAGCAAAATACGTGACTAATTAATCTCTTCTATCAATTAGATCCTTTATCTATAGAATAAAGTATCTAGGCATATCTATTTCTTCATATTTCTACTTCTATGAAGTTTCTTTCTTTGCTACAACTGCGTTAATTTGGACAATACATATGTAGAAAGAACTCCTACTCATTTTTCCTTTTAAAAACAACTCTCATTTTTAATCATTTATTTATAACTACTCAACAATTTATAACCACTCGTTTTTAATCATTTATTTAAAATCAATCAAAATAACTCATTTTTAACTACTAATTTTTAATCATTTCTTTTTAACTAGTCTTTTTAAATCTACATCCAAACAAGGTATTGACTCTATTTCATGTGCACAAAAATTACATCTAAACGAAATTTTTTTACTACAACTTTCAATTTTTAACTACTCAATATAACTTTCAGAACTAAATCCTACCTAAATATGTCAAACAAACGTCCCCAAATAGCTATTTAGGAGACGCAAATTGTGATTTTTTAACAATGTGAATCCTCCCATGGTTATTAATAACAGTCTTGATTAGCAACTAATGTAATTGAGGAGAGAATTAATTAAAAGCGATTCCGTAAGTCTGCAGAATGCAGCGCTAGAATCCAAACTCCCATCATCTTTAATCACTGAATGGATCAGTCTCTTTCAAAGGGGAAACCCAAAAAAAAAAAAAAAAAAAAAAAGTAAAAAAGTGAAAATGACAAAGAACGAAGAACAATAATAATGAATTTAATTGAGCTACGATGATGGATGACTGAAAGCGCCTTGCTCTGCGGCTGTGGCCTCTCTCAGCTCAAAAAGCAACCCAAAATTCCATAATCCCATTTGGAGGATTTTTCAGGGTATTTTGTTCTTTCTTCTCTCTCCCTCTGTTTCTCAAGTTTTATCAATTAAAATCTTAATCTGTTGTTAATAGGGTTGATTTAGATCATAGTTTTTGCTTGCTTTTGCTTAATGTTCTTCACTGGATGATGAGATAATAATGTACCCACTTTGAGATAGAGAACAAAAGAAAGAGGGGATTACTTTTTTTTTTTTTTTTTTTTTTCTTTTTTTCCCACTATCTGATCATTGATTCCAGTTGTTATAATTATGGAGGAACCAACTGGGTTTAATCTTCTTTGTATAAAATTTCTCCCTCTCCTTTCCCTTTCCCTTTCCTTTTCCCACCAATCTTATCATTGATTCCAGTTAAATTCTGGCAGGAGCCAACCGGGTTGTTTTACCCCCATTCTCCAAAAAGCAGAGCAAAAAGCAAAGAACAAAAAAAAAAAAAAAATCAGGTTTTAGAGAAGAAAACAACTTCTGGGTTTTATCCAGTCTGTTGCCAACATGATTCGTACGAAGTTTTCTATGGATTTAACCACTGAGGAGCTTCAGATTTGAGGGAAGAAGAACAGAGCTCTTTTGTCTTTTTCTTTGAGTTTTTTCAAGTGGGTTCTTTCTGAAAGGTTGATTTTGATGAGATGGGTCTGTGAAGAATCTGTGGTATTTCTTTAATTTGTGTTTTTTCTTGGTGGGTTTTTTGTTTGGACGGGTTGCTTTGAAGGAGCTAGGGTTTTTTTTTTCTTCTCTCAAGGTTTTAAGGTGTTTGCTTACTGAGGATGTCTTTGAGTTGCAAGTTTTCTACCATTAATGGAAAATTTCCATCTGGGTTCAAGCTGAAGAAGGCTAAGGAGCATCTGTGTTTGTTGAATTCCACTGGAAAATGGAAGATGAAGCTTCTCTTTTTATGGATTTTTGCTGTGGTAGTTATGGTTTTGAGAAGTTGGATTTGCTTGCGCTCTTATAATGTGAATAGTGGAACGAAACTGAAGATGGAAGAAACTAGAACTTTGCTGCGGCATTTCAATGTTAGTGAGAATCAGCTTCAAGCTTTAGCTTCCTCCTTATCCAAATCGGATCGGGTAAGTGTTCTTACAGTTCAATGATTTGATCTTTTGCTTCAAAAGATGTTTATTTCTTGTATCAGCTGGGAGTAATGATTGTTGCTGAAGTTGTATGCCATAAACAACATTGTTCTTTTTCTTCTTTTGCCATTAATTTTCAACTTTGGAGTTGGGACAATGTAAAAGGTCTAGTGATTGTAGATTTGATGGTCTGAGGCAGGCTGTTTAAGACTATTTGAATGAATTTGTCAAATTATGCTCTGTAGAAATCTAGTTTGATGTGTTGTACAGTTTGCAAACATGTCCCTTACATAGGATATAATCATTTTACCAGTTCTATCTTCATAAATATGGTGAGTCCCCAATGGCGCAGTTGGTTGAAGACTTGGGCTAGGTCCCGGGTTCGAGACTCCTTGTGACATTCATTTGTAGACACCTCCCGTGTCTCTATTTCTTCGATGTCTCCCGATGCCTGATCTAGGGCGGGCGTGGTTATCCCTTGTTTCAAAAAAAAAAAAAAAAAAATACACCATATAAGTGTCTCATGTCATTCCCAAATCATGTAACATACGATTAGTGAATAACTGCATTAAAAGGTTTACATTAGATTATGTTTGATGCAGATGTCATCCATGGGGTGCCCCAATGATTTTGGATCAGACACATCACAAGTGGATGAAATTGCCTGTGCCCTGAGGTTACTGTACTGGGAGCCAGATTTGCACAAGCAGTATGTATGGGCTGAAGAAAGTGCAGATTCCAGTGTTGGGCAGTGCCCGATTCGAACCGATATGATCTCTGAAAATTCCGACCAATTATTCTCTGAGGACATAACTGTTCCATTTGCTGAAGATTTATCGGACTCTTTACTTTCTACTGGAAATCAGCTTTGTGGAAAGGTAGATAAGTTTTTATATTGGAATTAGTAAATGTAGTTTTCCGGACATGTTTTCTGGCACTAAAATATTATGATTTGTTATCCATCTTAGGAAATTAATGTAGTGCACCTTAGTTTGTTCATTCATCATTATATTTTGATGATAGAACAACTACATTGTCCATCTTTGAATTTTGATGATGATAAGCACTACCTTTATTTAGTTCCTATGCAAAGAAAACCCTAGCAAGTACAAATGTCCATGAATAATAATTTTTGAGTCGCTGACTATTCTTGCTTCTGGGCATTATCAGATAACTGAACAAGCAGGAGTTCTAAGAAGCTTTTTAAGAAAGCACTGGAAGAGTTTTCGTAGTTCGTCGATTGGATGTTTTTGGGCTCTCTTTGGAGTGATAGTGTTCCAGAAAATGTCTGGTTTTCATCTAAAATTATGGAACAAGAAGCATCCAAAGCCAAATCAGCCACTGGTTCTTCAACAGTGGAGCTTACCACGGCATCAACAAGTCAAAGATTCTCCCAAAGGAGCTGGGAAATGGAGGAAGGTGCTTCTACGAATATTTATTGTAGCTGGGATCGTCGGGTCCATTTGGTTATTTTGGTACCTGAACAAGACAGCCATTTTGAGAAGAGAAGAAACACTCACAAACATGTGTGATGAGCGAGCCAGGATGCTGCAGGACCAGTTTAATGTTAGCTTGAACCATGTTCATGCATTGGCTCTTCTCACCTCTACCTTCCACCATGGAAAACATCCTTCTGCCATTGATCAGGCAATGCTCTTTTTTGTTTGCCATTTCTTTTGTTTCTCTTCTGTTAGACAATTTCTACATGATTGATAAGATTGATGAAGTTGTAATGAATATGAAAACCAAGCTGATTTCAATAATTCTTCATTGAAGAACAAACGAACAGTACTGAGAATTATTTTAACATCACACATCTTATCTATAGTTTATTTGTTTGCATAAAAAGTAATGACTTTTTGTTGCTGGGTTATGCAAAATTTGATGAAAATAAATGAATGCTGTATCGAAGAACTTGTGAGAATTTAAATCTCCGAGTACATGTCTAAAGATTTTGTTCTGAAGGGCCTTTGATAGTCACTCCTGTATGCTGCTTTTTATAGAAGTTAATGATTGAGAGATTTATATAAGATATATTCCTCTGCAAATACGAATGGAAAAATAGTGTTGCTTTGCACAACCACTTTTCAATGAAGACTTACAAAAATATCTAATATTGTTAATTCAAGGAGTCAAATGATTCCACTGAAAGAATTATTTTTAAAGGCGTACTTGTTTCATGTCTAGCTGATTACATCTGAATTCTCTCTGCAGAAAACATTTGGTGAGTATACAGAAAGAACAGCCTTTGAAAGACCACTAACTAGTGGTGTGGCTTATGCTTTAAAAGTTGATCACTCAGAAAGGGAGAAATTTGAGAAGATGCATGGATGGACGATAAAGAAAATGGCGACAGAGGACCAAACTCTTGTTCAAGATTGTAATCCAGAAAATTTGGATCCTGCACCAATCCAAGATGAATATGCACCTGTCATATTTTCTCAAGAAACGGTCGCTCATATAGTTTCTATCGACATGATGTCTGGAAAAGTAAGTGCACAGGGCTGGTAATTGTGCTATATTGAGTGGGTAGACTCAGATTACTATTTCCTCATGCCCGAAAATTCTATTCTTAATCAAGGAGTTATAAATAAGAACAACCAATTGATAATTCTCGTTTCCTAGTTCTCTAACATTTAGATGAAGTCTTATTTTTGTTCCAGATAATGGCAATGGTCAAACTCTCTTTCTCACCTGTTATGCTTTACAATGTGCAGGCATTGTGAGTTAAAGTTTTACAAATCTGTTTGATTGATATCTAACAGTTTTACGTGAGCGGTTTTTATTGGAGTTAATTAATAGAATAAGTCTTATCATTTAGGTATTGAACAATAGCTATTTCAAGTGTCAAATTCTTTGCTTAGGCACTGCTATGCTGTTGTATCCAATTCTAGCTCTAAGGAAAACTGATCATATATCATTTACTCTGGAGTTCCTTCAACCCTCCTTATAAGTTATTATGGAGTAGACTTGTCAATATGAGACCATAGTAATAGATTGGAGCACAGTTTTTATATCTATTTCAGTCACGTAACGATTTACTAATTTACATAAATGCCTCTGTCTTCCAGGAAGATCGCGAGAACATATTGCGAGCTAGAGCTTCTGGAAAGGGAGTGCTTACGTCTCCTTTTAAGCTTTTAAAATCTAATCACCTTGGAGTTGTTCTCACATTTACTGTTTATAACACTGACCTCCCACCAGATGCTACTCCCGATCAACGTATTGAAGCTACTGTTGGGTAATCTTCTTTCTAGAAAACTTACTACTTCTGCGGTTCCCACAATCTTGAAACTTGAAAGTACTATGTCATAGTTAACGAGCTGAACCTAATTATCTTTCTTGGATTCATTTCTTCATAGCTATCTAGGTGCATCTTACGATATCCCCTCACTGGTGGAAAAGCTTCTGCATCAGCTTGCTAGCAAGCAGACAATTGTGGTGAATGTTTATGATACAACCAATGATTCTGCTCCCATCAACATGTATGGTTCTGATTATATCGATACTGGGCTACTGCGCATTAGTAAACTTGATTTTGGGGATCCATTAAGAAGGCATGAGATGCATTGTAGGTAAGTCCTCACCTTGTGTGTTGACTTCATGGCAGCATGGCTAAATATCTATATGTATCCAATATCATCGAATTACTTCCGATTTCTCGTGGGCTCAGTGTGTATCTTTTGGTTACAGATTCAAGCATAAACCTCCACCTCCATGGACAGCTATCAATTCATCTGTAGGAGTCCTAATTATTACTTTGCTGGTTGGCCATATTTTTCATGCAGCCATAAGTCGGATTGCGAAAGTGGAGAATGACTATCACAAGATGATGGGGCTTAAAAGTCGTGCCGAAGCTGCTGATGTCGCAAAATCACAGGTGCATGTTTAAAACTCTAGTTATCGTAGAGGGTGCTTTTTCTCCCTTTCAATATTCCACTGCATTATCTAGAGACACATCTTTCAATATTCTATCCACTGAAACTGTGTGATTTTTTTTCAAGTTTGATTACTGAAGTACTGTCTTTTGCAGTTTCTGGCAACAGTTTCCCATGAGATCAGAACACCAATGAATGGTGTTTTAGGTAATATGAATGCTATTAAATCGAGAAGTCAATACCATTAATCTTCCCATTTCTATCTTGCATAACAATGCTTAACTACTTTATCTAGGCATGCTGAAATTACTGATGGACACTAACCTTGATTTGAATCAACTGGATTTTGCCCAGACTGCCCACGAGAGTGGAAAAGATCTGATATCACTTATAAATAAGGTTCTTGATCAAGCTAAGATAGAATCAGGAAGGCTTGAACTTGAATCTGTACCTTTCGATTTGCGTAGTATACTTGATAATGTTCTCTCACCTTTTTCAATCAAATCCATTGACAAGGGAATTGAGGTAAATTGGTCAATTTATTTCCATAAAGTTGGTTCTTGGTGGTATCATGCCTTTTGTGAAACTGATTTTGTGTTCTTGCATGTGAAGTTGGCTGTTTATGTCTCTGATTTGGTGCCTGAAGTTGTCATTGGTGACCCTGGGCGCTTTCGTCAAATAATTACTCATCTTGTTGGAAACTCAGTCAAGGTTAGATTTTATCTACAACTATTTTACCTTTCTTTGTCACCTGTAAATCTCATTGACGTTGAGTGACTGCCACCTAACATTTGAGATGAAAAAACAAATAGAACCATGAATGGATCAAGATCAACATGGGGTCATGGTCTCCCCGATTTAGACGATTTTGATTTTGATTTTGATTCAAGGGTTAACGATAATAACTTTAACTTTTTTGTTATGTTGCTTGACACGAAGCCCACTATTCAATCATGAATCTGTAAGGTATCCAAATACCAAAATCAATCAAAAAACGACTATATTGCTATCTCTAAATAAGAAATTACAATATCATAGCCATTAATTTGAGAGGGCTAAAACTCTCCTACCACCCATCCACCAAGGGTTGATTTACCCGAAATGTAACCTACCTCCATTATTTATAATAGATGCTCCCAATTATTTCCCAAAGTACCCTTATTGTTATTAAACTAACCCCTTCATATAACCTATATTAGGTCTCTCGCAGAATCCTGTTCAAAATCTTGATGCCAACATAGTCCTGTTGAATTGCTGATTTTGCTTACATTTTATGCCAAATTTGTCTTTGTTTTTATGCAGTTTACTCATAAAAAAGGACACATATTAGTCTCAGTGCATCTGGCTGATGAAGTGAGAGGCTCGGTTGATTTTATGGACATCGTGCTTAGACAAGGCACGTACTTAGTTGGAGACACATCAAACAGTAGTTGTACTACATTCAGTGGTTTACCTGTGGTGAATAGATGGAAAGGCTGGGAGGATTTCAAAAAATTAAGCCGAACAGATGCTGTGGAGGAACACAAAACTATTAGAATACTTGTGACTGTTGAGGATACAGGTGTAGGAATTCCACAAGATGCACAAAGTCGGATCTTCACTCCTTTTATGCAGGCTGATAGTTCCACTTCGCGAACATATGGCGGCACTGGAATAGGATTGAGTATTAGCAAACGTTTGGTGGATCTAATGGATGGGGAGATTGGGTTTGTGAGTGAGCCTGGTATAGGTAGCACGTTTTCGTTTATGGTTTCTTTCCAGAAAGGGGAAATAAGTTTTCTGGATACCAGATGGTCACAGTATGATCTGGGTGTTTTTGAGTTCCAGGGTCTAAGAGCGTTAATAATAGATAATAGCTGCATTCGAGCCGAGGTCACAAGATATCATCTACAGAGGCTGGGAATTTCTGTTGATATAGCTTTGAGTGCAGAATCTGCTTATCAGTATCTTTCTAATACTTCCAACACAAGGTAAGTTTTATTAGTTTTATCCATCTTATGCTGTCATTAAAGGAAAATTTTCATTGGAGTTTCCAACTTGACTTTTGGATAGCAAGGGCTCTATGGGCCAATTGGAGGCTCAAAAAGTTCTTGCAAGGTTAAAATGAGCAGTCAACTCACAAGATATTGAATATTATACTCCATCCAAAGAATCTGTTGATTTTTTTATTATTTTTTTGTATACCTATGGTCACTTGGTTACTCCTTAAACTTTTCCTTGTACTTCAGATTTTATCAAGATGATTAATGATATAGCATCATTGGAAAATATGTATATTTATCTTCATGATATATAAGGCTAGAAGAGATATATTGCAGTAAAAAGAAAAGGGCTAGAAAACATATAGTGTCCCCATATCATGTTTAATATTACTTATGCATTTTTTATTTTTAAAATCAACAGATCATCGACACAATTGGCCATGATTCTTATAGATAAAGACATTTGGGACAAGAAAGTGGGTCTGAAGTTCCATCTCTTGTTTAAAGAGCATGTGGATAGAAGTGTAACAAATCTCCAGATGAATACTCCAAAGCTCTTCCTCTTGGCAAACCCCATTAGCTCCAATGAGCTGAACGAACTTATTTCTTCTGGTCATGTAAATAATGTATTAACTAAACCTCTTCAGTTAAACATGTTGGTTAGTTGCTTCCATGAAGCCTTTGGGATTGAGAAGAAGAATCGAGTAATAATAAAAAGACCTTCTACACTTAAGAACCTGCTGAAAGATAAACATATTTTGGTTGTGGATGACAACGCGGTAAACAGAAGGGTTGCAGAAGGTGCCCTAAAGAAATATGGAGCAGTTGTAACTTGTGTAAAATGTGGAAAGGATGCTGTGGCTCTCCTCAACCCTCCACACAACTTTGATGCTTGCTTCATGGACCTCCAGATGCCTGAGATGGATGGGTAATCATCTTACTTTCTTTTAAGATTTTGCTTTATAATCACTCAGTATATTGCCTGGTAGTAGTGACATTCTTTATCATGGCGTCGGTGCGTCGCCAATGGCAATGGATACTACAATAGGTTTCTAGAACTAGTGTTAGTATCTTCTTTTTTCAGCTGCCTACTTTGTGTAACTTAGTATTCATCATTTGTTTCTCAAGGCTGGTTTTATAAGGGGACATCTATTTAGAATAACAAATGAGCACTTCATTCTTTTCAAGAAATCAAATTTCCATGTAGACATATGTTGACTTTCTGTAATCATGATGTGTATCACATATTATATGCAGCTATGAAGCTACAAGACAGGCTCGTGCTTTAGAAAGTGGGCTGAATGCGAAACTTACATCGGGAGAAGGGTCAACTGAGGGCAATGAGGTCCATTGGCACACACCAATATTTGCTATGACGGCAGATTTAATTCAGGCTATGAATGAAGAGTGCATGAAGTGTGGGATGGATGGTTACGTAGCTAAGCCATTTGAAGAAGAGCAACTTTGTTCAGCTCTAGCATGCTTTTTCGAGACTACTTGATACCGCCTGGCAATAACTGTTTCTTACTCCTCTGACTGATCGATAGGCCACTCCTCTTATGTTGGGATGGATGGATCCAGGTTATGGCTGCCCCATCTTCTGATTGTGCCCTTCTCATCTTTTCATTTGTGGTAAATCTCCATATTTTATCTACATTATTAATACTTGTTGAGAGGTACAAATTTCATTAACTTGGCCTTTTGTCGGTGGGATTTGGTGCAATATCTTATGCACGATTGCTAATTGGTTTTGAGATGGAACCTCATTCTATCTAATTTGGTATTTGGGCCTATTAAACTCGAACAAGTATTTGGTTAAGTAAAATGAAATTAAGATCTGATTCAAAATCGTTAACCCAAAAAGGCACCATCTTGAAAGGATATGTTGAGGATCTCGCCGTCCTTTCGTGTTTTTTTTGAAGCTTTTCCGTTACTCTTTCACCACCTAAAAGATTTTTTCTTTCTTATTTGTTTCAGGAATGAGAACCATGATTAGGCAGTCTTAGCAGCAGGTGTAGGAAAAAAATCAAGCAAACAATGCATGATCCACAGCCTAGATGGCCCTTGAATTCTTGTCAGTAAGTGTCTGCCCTGTTTTTTGTTTAATTTTCCAAACAAGAAAGGCTGCATGATTCACACAATTCCGCATCTTGACATAGGTTAAGATTTTCCGAAATCACTCGTTCACGAAGCCTCCGAGACGGCCTATCGAAATCCATCCTAGTATGCATATGTGAAGATAAAAATCTTCACAATTTTCCAAGCTGACTACAAATTGTTCGACATTTTTCATTAGCTGTACGTACTCTGACAGATTTAACAAAATACCAACGATGTCTAATAATCAGCAACACCAGAAAACTCATTTGAAGGAAGATCTGCTGCTGTTTCAAAGTACTGACATTTGAAGAGTAATGTATATTCCCATGTATTCAAGAATTGAATTTAAATTATGTAGTTGCTGTTACCTATTTAATATTCCTTATGTATATTTTTGTAAATCATTCCTCTAAGACTGCAACTTAGTAAAATAGTATATTTTTTGTCTGATATCTAGCCTACTCCTTTTAACTCCTCTCTTCCCCTGTTTCTCACTTTTATTACATCTTCAACTGAGGAAGAGTGTGTTGAGATATGCCTTTTAACTGTTTGATGTCCCACGATTATTTAGTCTGGAGTCTCACTGCTCAGCCAGCAAGCGGGAATCTCTTAAAACCCTAGTCCTAGTTGATGGATATTTTGTATTCTTATCTCCAAATTAATAAAACCGTTTCTCTTCTGCAGGTAGATGTAGCTAACATATCGTCAGTGAACTATGTAAAGTTTGTGTGTTCTCTCATGTTTTTACAGTTTTTCTTTTTGATTGTTGTTCCGTTCTTCATAACAGTGTGCGTCTATCGGGAATAGTTTCTTATGAATATTATGATTAACTTTTCTTTCCATACAAAAACAAAGAAAAGTTTGTTAACACATTATCCACTTATGGTCTGAATTTGGATGTTGTGCAGCTGGAATCTTTGATATTGTAGAGATTTTTTGTTTCATTCTCTCCAGTCTCATTCCCTAGTTATTTATAAGAATCTCAAGGGCTGAAGAATCCCTACCTAATGATTAGATTCTATGTAGAGCTCTAATCTCAATCCACTTTTGTCCAATCTTAGACAGGTTCTTGTTGTGCCTTGTTTAATTGTTTGTGCATTTGCTTTTCAGATTTTATCTACAAAACTATGATGAACTAAACTAGTCATTGTTTTCACTTGCAAAATCATGATTTCTTTTAGCAGACATTTGGGGAAAGAGAATGAAAATGATTATGGAAAACGAGAAAAGAGAATGGAATGATTGTAGAGGAGAGTATCTAGTGCAGAGAATAAGTATGGGTTTGGAATGCATGAAATGATTGCGAGAGAAAAAAATATTACTTAGGGGAGAATGAAAAGTAGTTACGACTACTATAAGAATGAAAAGTGGTTACGAAGAGAATGA
Source organism: Sicyos baderoa (assembly GCA_037832685.1). Classification (NCBI taxonomy): domain Eukaryota; kingdom Viridiplantae; phylum Streptophyta; class Magnoliopsida; order Cucurbitales; family Cucurbitaceae; genus Sicyos; species Sicyos baderoa. Next base: position 7,733 of record JBBMEF010003865.1, on the reverse strand, counting down.
AATTTTAAGAAAATGATTATTAGTGGCTCAAATGTGAGTAAGAGAAATTATTCTTCATCTTCTCGGTTTGATCTCCTTGCTCCAAACACTCTCAAACTTAGAAGTGAGGAATTTGAACGGCAACCTATTCTATATGATGCTCTTCTGGGCAAGTTTATAATTATTTTGGCCGTACAAAATCAATGCAATTATTCTTCTTGAAAAGTAATTATATCCTTGCCCAACTAGGAAGCAAATTTCGATTTATATGGAAAATCAATTGTTTTAAGCCGTTAGTGGTAATCAATCTGGCACCAAATAGTTAGTAATGCAATTGTTTCATTGTTTTGTTGTAAACCAGTTCAACACCAATATTATAGGTTCTATCCCGAAAATTGGTATTTGTTCTCTTTCCCCGATACTTACTCAAAAAAAAAAATCACTGTTTGTGGCCATTCTACTTTCCTACTCGGATCTCTTTCTTTCTGCCATGGCTGCTCTGTTAACAAGAACACTGTTCACTCTGACTCTGCTATTACTATCAACAATTCAGCAAAAAGCAGGTAACGATCAATACCCATTTGAAATTTTAAGTCAATAAGTTTGTTTCACATTTCCCAATGCAGATTTAAGATTTATGTGAATATGCCCACAAAGTGTTTGTTAAAATGGCTAGGTGGGGAATTTGAGCAATGGTGTGTAGCAGATGAGCAGACCCCAGATGATGAATTACAAATGGCTTTGGATTGGGCTTGTGAAGAGGAGGTGCCAATTGCAGCAAAATCCAACCAAATCAGCCTTGTTTTATCCCAAACACAGTGAAAAGCCATGCTTCATTTGCCTTCAACACTTACTTTCAAAACTTCAAGCATTAGGGTGGATCTTGCCTCTTCAAAGGAGCTGCCATGATTACTGAGCTTGATCCTAGTAAGCCTCATTTTCACATTATACCATCTTTATTATTCTCTTTCTTTTAGATTATACTATCTAGAAAATGTCTTACTTCGACTACCATGTGTAGTCGAAAGGACTTGAGAAACTAAAAAATTGTGGGTTCAATCTATGATGGACACTTATCTGGGAGTTAATTTTCTACAAATTTTCTTGACATCTAAATATTGTAGGGTTAACGATATATTTGAATAGTCGAGATATGTGCAACCTGACCCAAACAGTTACTGATACTAACAAAAAATGCCATGCTTCTTCAAAAAGGAGTTGGCATCATTACAGTACATTGTCTTTTTACATTCTTGAGAAGATAAATGAATCCATGTGGAAGCCATGAAGCATGTTGTGTGGTACTTATTTACTCAAGGGAAAAGATGTTTAAGAACTTTATTAAAAAGTTCAAAGGTTATGAGATTGGATGTCTGTAAAGAAATGGGGAGAATCAGTCTTGATTATGCTTTCAAGAGTAGAATTTAAAAGAGAGAATCATTCCATTTTTTCCATTTCTATTAACGATGTTGATTTTAAACTAAAATATTAGAAAGTAAGCTTTATGTTAAAAGAATGACTTTGTTTCATTATTAGTTCTGGTAAAGCTTTATTAGTCTCCATAAGGTCAAAGACACTTGATAGATCTTTATACTGGTATGATATTATCTACTTTGATCATTACATGATTTTTTTAATGGTTATTATATTTATGTATCCAATTATCCATTATCTTCTTGTTTAACCAATCTGGAGACTATCAGTGTTTAAACCAACTTACGTGCACTTTACATACAAACTGTCTGACTCTATAATATTTTAATTATTAAAGAAATATCTAAAAAATTAATTCTTAGGTAAGTGACGGTCATCATAGATAGTTATCCCCTCATGACCACCTGGTCAACTCATGATGGTTGACTACTTTATTTATAATGAGTTTAATTAATTAATTACATTTAGTAAGTTTAACCTTCCAATCTTAAACCAAAAATGCATCATCAAACCAGTTCGTATATGATTAGTATTGGAAGATACAATCTTTGTTATGCTCAATTCTGAAAAGATTTTAAAAACATGAAATTCCAAAGTCTTGTCCTCATTCCCATTTATCTCAAGTGAAATTGCCCCTCAAACCTCATTCTCATTACTAAATAAACTGCAACTTAGCTTAGATGAGATTGTTCTATATCTTTCTCGCACCTCGGGATCCCAAACACTCTAACCATGACTAAAAATCAATAAAGGGATTCATACCTCTAACCTCATGGTCGAGATTAGTTTAGTTATGTTCGTGTTATCCTACAAAATTGGATTAACTCGAGTTTTTCGTCGCTCTAAATGTTTTGGTGCAGGCCATGGCTCTTGCCACTATGAGTTTATTCCATAATGAGAAGGAGAATCATAAGAGGTCAGGGAACAAAATCAGAAAGGAAAAGATTGCTTTCAAGAAAAGGGATAAAATCCCATGGGGAAGATTGTTATCCAAGTTCTTTACTTGTTTCATTGTATTTGAACCATTGCACAATAGAATTTTCTCTTTTCCCAAGCTACTATACCAAATTATTATTATTATTTTATTTATTTATTTCTGTTGTTGACTTTTTTCTGGCAGATTCTTGTAATAACTGGTTCTGCTCAATGTTATTGCTATTTCTAAGAATCAATTTAAGGGTGACAGCATAGTTGGTTGAAGATTTGAGCTTTCAAGATATATTCTTCTTGAAATTTCGAGTTTGAGGTCTGCTTGCGACATTAATTTGTAGACACCTTTTATTTGTGTCTCCACTCCTCCAATATTTCTTGGTACTACAATTTAGGGATGGGTCAGTCAGTGTCAAATACCCACATAAAATTTTAATACTATACTATATTATATTATATAGTTTGGGATTTCATCTCAAAATCAATTGATATTAAAGAGAGTAACTCATATATTTTATAAAAATGTTGAAGACTACTCATCTTTTCAATATGAGATAAGATGCATATCTCCAAAATTATCACGATAAAATTTTCTATTATAATAATTCATTGTTATCATAATCTGCACCTCAAACATAAGTTATCATAATTTATATTATAATAATATGGACTTCAAACCCGAGTAATTATAACTTTTTTGTTATAATAATCTACTGTTTATATAGTTTATTCGTCGACCGAAACATATGCCCTTTGAGTTTAGAATTAAGTTCAACTTTGGGTTAGAAATACAAATGAATTTTAACTAAATAGAAGTAAGCCTAATGTTACCACATTACTTCTTTCTAAAATTGGATGAAAAATGAACCAAACAAAAATATTATAAGTGAAATCTGCCTTCTAACAGAGTAGTCAATTCCATGTCGTCTCTACGCGAAAGAATCCAAGTCCACCAAAGGCATCCTCAATCAAAACCACACAGGTCGGGCGATTCAGGCTCGAGACCTCTCATATCTCAACCGCTTCCCGACCCATCTACACTTCGTCCCAATAAATACAAATTTATCGTTAATTCTGACCATTCAAATATCAAAAATGTTGTTGAGATTTTGGCTAAATATTAGGAAAGATTTTCTACATCATATTAGAGAATATGGAGTTCCACCTCAAAAATCAATTGACAATGAGGGGAGTATTCCATATCTCTTATAAATGAGTTGTAGAATCCTCAGCTTTCCAATGTGGGACAATTGCCCCAAGGTGAGTATCTCCAACATCAAGGAATCCAAAGAGTTCAAGAAATCCAAAAGGTTCAAGGAATCGGAAAGTTAAAAGGAAGTGGTGTGCTCCAAGCACTATAAAAGGAGCAACAAGCTTTGGTTTCAAAGCATCTCAGTCAGAAGCACTTTAAGCTGGAATACTGTCTCTAGTTAAATTTCTTTTGTATTCTCTTGTGGAGAGTGGGGCAAAGGGTGTGAGTAGTATAAACTTTGAAGAGAGTGTTTATGTGAGTGGGGCCGGGAAGAGAATTAGGTATGATTGTAACAATTTATCATATAGTGGAAGTTCTCCGTGGTTTTTTTCTCTGAGTTGGGAGTTTTTCCACATAAATTTTTGTGTTCTCTTTTATTGTTGTTTCCTTTTAATTTCTCAATTATTTTCTATTTATTCGTGCGATAATTAGGGAAGGTTTTTCTAATGTAAATTCACAACTTGAAATTGGATTCAAATTTGGAAAGCACAAATGAAAGGAAATACAAAATAGAAATGGCAAGTGGTTGCCAAACTCTATAAGAAGTTTGAAATTTTGGTAATGTGAGACAACTTAGGATTCCAAGAGACAAGAATATGAGGAATTTATAGTAATTGTAAATTATGTCCAAACACATGGAGGAAACAGCCAAAATAAAAGGTCCCACTCGTTACCCTAATACGTAACAAAACGTGCAAATATAGAACCTTATGTTTGGAAGTTGGAGACAAAAAAGAAAAAAAAAACATTTAATATTCCTAAGTTAAAAGCATAGCATACAATTTTTAGAATAGAAAACAATAACCATGTATAATAATCAATCTTTGTTGGTTAAATAAATTGATTTTGATACACATTATATGTATGCGTCCCATCACGTTCTCCACCCTCAAGTTCCAACGAGCATTCAACGATGTAACTAAACGATTGATGACATATCTTTATTGTGAGCCACGAACATTGTGTTAGTTATTTTCGGCTCATAAAGATATATACTAAGAACATAAGTTATCTTTATGTCTTTGAGAAGTGATGCAGTTGATGGAAAACTTGAATTTTAAATGTGTGTTTTTTTTAAAATCCAAAATTTGAGATATTCCCAATTATATTGTAAATTGATTGAAAATGATAAAATTTAAAAATTTTACTATGTATAAAATATATTTAAAAAAGTTGCTAAAATAAAATAGAAATACTAAAATTTGCTCTCTACAACCAATTTCATTTTTAAAAGTTAATTTTTGGGCACGCAATCCTTATGAATTTAGTCTAAATATTTTATGATTTTAATTCAATATCTTTGTTCTGTATTAGACCACTTATTTCTATATGACATAAAAGTTTTTTATTTATTATACATACATACATACATATATACATACATACATACATATATATATACATACATATATATATACATACATATATATACATACACATATATATATACATACATATATATACATACACATACATATATACATACATATATATATACATACACATACATATATACATACATATATATATACATATCCCAAGAAAAGATGTAAAAATGATTTTTTTTAAAAAAGTTGGAAAGAGAAATTGAAAAATGGTAAGAATAATGTTTAACTTTATTTTGGTTGAGTTCCAATGCTTCCAAAAAAGGCTGAGCATGGTCGGCTAAGTTGCGTTCTAAAAAGTCAAATATTCCATTATGTGAATGTGCCCTTCTTAGTTCTTTTTTAATTCAATTTTCATTTCACTCCTATATTTTTAAGTGAATATTAATTGTTTTTTTTTTTTTTATATAATCGTGATTGTTCGGACCAGCTTGCGTGCACAATTTGGATGTCAAGAAAATTTGTAGGAAATTAATTCCTAAGTATGTGGCCACCATAGAATTCGAACCCGTACCTTTATACACTCCAATACCTCTCTGACCAATTGAACCATTCCAGAATAATTGAATATTAATGGTAATAATTCAATGTTAAAAATGTAAATTTTTAAACCATAGGAAATAAAATTTAAAAAAAACTAAAAAATCAAGGTTAAAAATGTGAGGAATCTAATTAAAATTAAAAGTTACATTGCAAAAATGTAACATTTTGAAAATCAAATAAAAAAACACTACAAATTTAAGGATAGAGATAAGAAGTTTATGATAGGTAACAAATTTAGCCATCTATTTAAATTTACTGAATAGTTCGATGACGCAGTTGATTATCTTATTCAGTGTTCATCTATTTTAGTATTGTGGTTATGAAGTTTGTTGATCTTCTTCCCCAATTTATACTGAAAAAACAATAATTTATTAAAATTTTGAATACTTTTTAAAAATATTCTTAACTGTTTTCAATCAATTTAGCTTGACTGAAATCATGCATTTTAGATTGAAAATATCGTGACTGAAATGTTTATTCCTTACTCTTTATCATGTTTGAACTATTTCTAAAATTTTGACATTCATTTCTTTTTTTATTATATATATATATCATTAATTTATCAATCGCTTGGGATTTTTATTCATGAAAAATGGTAAAGTTATGACTGGAAGTTGGACTTTTTGATTACAGCAGAAAACATATGGAATTGGAATGGGTGCTGTCTGCAGGCCATGCCATGCGTGCATTTATGTTTGTCATTTTCTTATAATTAAATCCTTCAATCTTGGCCTATGATTTTTTTTTTTTTTTTTTTTTAATTCAATCTTGGGCTATGATTTTCTAACTTTATTTAATGTGTTCCAACAAAATATTCCATAACTTTTTTATTAAATGAAAATTTTCCATATGGTTTTATTCATACATTTTTATATTATGAGAGAATGGAGTTGCATGGATGAATATCCCTTTTAATAAAATGAATTTTTCATGTATTAGTTATCTTGATTGGTTATAATTCATTTCAACTCAATATCTCATATTCAATTAATAATTTAATTTTTTTGAAGTATGTATCTTCAAACTTATGGATATAGAAGACTCAACCATCCCCTCTTAAATGCTTTAAGATTATATATATATATATATATATATATATCAACGAATGTTACAAGACATATCACTTAATCTTATAACATTTGAATATTAAAAAATATGTAAAGACTAATTTCTAATTATCATTCGCGGGATTATTATATCATCCATGATAATTAATATATATTAAAGAAAGAAAAATGATGTAAAAGGATTGTATTTGGATAAGCTCACTTAACATATGAAAGTAAATAATTGGGCAATGGAAAAGTTAATTAAAATGTCCACGTTTGTATGATTATTACCTAATTAATTATGTACTATCATACTAATTTAGAACCTAAGTTTAAACATTCATTTGCAACTCCCAACTTTCACTTTATTTATGATTACAACTCCCACTTTTCACTTTATTTATGATTACACCCCCCATATTTTGTCTAACTTACAAAACAATCCACTTCTCTCTCTTTATATAACGACAAAATACACGGCAGTTAAGTACTCATTTACTTTTATTTTATTTTGGTTATTATATTTTTCAAATGTCTAATAATGTTTATATTATATTGTGTTTGTATTATGTTCTTCCTTATATTATAAACCTATTCATTTCAAAAAAAAAAAAAAAAAAACAATTATAAATACTTTTAAAAGCATAACGAATAAAATTTTACATTTAAAAATATATAAATTAAATGGATTCAAATTCAAAGTATAGTATAAAAATCAAAGATTTCAAATAATATATATAAATATAAAAATAATATAATATTTTAAACAAAATTAATTAGTTGGGAAGAACTCAATAATATTCCCTCAACTCTTCCTAATTAACGCGTCATATATATATATATATATATTAATAAAATAATTATGCAATAGCAAATTATATTTATTCACGTATAATGACAAAAATGTCCATTTAAATCGGTTGATTGTCTTTTTTGTCAATAATCTTTAATCATTTTATTAATAGTTATTAGAGGTAAAATTGAAATATATATATATATATATAACAATGTATTCTTTATTTTTTTATTTTATAAAATAGGCTATAATTATAAATGACAAAAAAAAAAAAAAAAAAAAAAAAAAAACCACAAGGAGGAATTTTCCCCAAAACAATGTTAAATATCAACTCTCCTTTTTTCAGAAAAAAAGTTTGAGGAATT
>JBBMEF010003828.1:0-26429 GCA_037832685.1 Sicyos baderoa | reverse complement strand
TTCGCCTAAGCCAAACTTCTAGTTAAGTTGAATAGCTTTATTTCTTCTTCGAGAGAAGCATATGTGATAGAGCGAAGCTGCATGTTATAACACTAGGTTTTGTTAAGTTTATGCTTGCATGTAAATTGAATGCTTAGAGATAAGGTTCGCCTGATGTTGTGTTGCTTGGTTAGCGAGTTTGAGTTCGAGAGAACCAAACGAAGAGTTTGAGAAAGCCAACTTCTAGAGCTTGAGAGAGCCAAAGAGAAGCACACTATGTATTGTGGTAATTGTTCAATTAGTTGTAGTGTTTGAGTTCGAGAGACCTGACCAGGAGTTCGAGAGAACCGCTCCTAAGAGCTCGAGAGAGCCAGTAGAGTAGCGAACTATGTTCGTCCTTAGCCTCTGAGGTATCGCCTAAGCGAAACCACCCGACGAACCCTATTCCCTTCCAATGTTCGTTTCTCATTTGTATTACTTAGTTTAATCCAATTTCAACTTTTAAATCATTTGTCACCAAACTCTCTTAATTTCGCTTGAGCATAAGTTTAACTAACTTTTCCATGTGGAGATGACCTTTACTTACATTAAAACTTGCTACAACAAGGACTGTGTATACTTGCACATTTCTTAGGATTTCACACACTTTGTTATGTTAGAGAAGAGTTTCGTTTTAACGAAACCAACATTGACACGTAATCATTCTCTCTCCAATTATCTTCATTTATTTATATTGATGTGAATTTTCCGTACAGTTAACAATTTCGTATTTTCAAAGAACAATTTAGTATTTATAGTTGATAAACATTTACCTCTCAATATGTTGCATATATGTTTTGAACGCATTGATGCCCCTGTAATTTGTTGCTCCTCTCAATAAAACGTGTTCTCCCTCTCCGCCCATAGATTAGCTAACACAACGTTAGTGAACCACGTAAATCTGTGTCTGGTTTCTGCTCTTCTATTCTTTTATGTTTTTGTATATCTCTATTTTACGTTTCCGAATCAATTGGTGATTGCCGATTTCATAACACTATATATATGAAACTCTATCAAATCTTAATGACATTTTTTAAAGTTAATATATCCATCATTATGAATATTAAACTACCTAAATTAAATTACTGTTTACAAATTTTAGAATACACAAACTAAAGTAGTCACTTAAAGCACAAAAAACCCAAAAGTGTTTTTGAAACCATTTTATTACAACATAACAAGGGATGAAAACTTCACTTTTAAATAAAATATTTTTATTCACCAAGTGTTTGTGGTAACATGGTGAAATGGAAAGAAGGGAAAGAATGATATATTTTTATCTTTTTATTCTTCAAAATTATCTTTTTATTCTTCAAAATTATCTTTTTATTCCTCTACCTACTTTTCGTTCTTCTTGTAACAATTCTTTAGTTTTCTCCCAACAAATTTTCACTCATATTTATTATATTATTTTTTTTATAATAATTTACGATAGACTCCAAAGATAGATAATCATTCACTAATTATTTTTCTCATCTTAAATACAAATAATTATTATATTTTTTATTTTTTCCTTAAATCTTATTTTCCATAATCATTCTTATTTTCCTCCCATAAAAACGCTCCATAAACTATGCTATGGCGACCACACATTTTTAGACTATATCTAGATTTATCATTTGAAGAAAAAAAAATTGTTTTGAATATAAGATATACGATGGATATATACCTATGTTCTATTATTATTGTCACACATACACACACATTTCCATTTAAAGACAAACAAACATTTTAATGCTGTTCTCAACATTTGAAAATTTGACATGTACCCTTATTTTCTTAATTTTTGTTTAGATATTTTGACAAAAGGCTAGATTTTGTCTTCAATGGACAACTTTTTTCAAGTACAGGTCCAAAATCTTCAATTTTTTTTTTTTTTTTGGAAATCTCAAATTTGAATTTTATAAATAAACTTAGTAAAATTTGTTATTGCCTTCCAAATTTGAGTTTTAAGACGGGTACATATACCTCTTTGCCTCTTGTAACGAGGAGAAACTCCAATTCACCATTTATTCCAAAAAGAAATGTTAATTAAGATAAAGTTATTTTGAGACAGAAATGAAATAGGGAGGGATGCCTTGAAATTTATAGATTTTAGGTTTGTTCGACAACTATTTGATTTTTTGTTTTTGATTTTTAAAATTTAAGTCTATTCTTACTCAAATTTTCTATAATGTGTTATACCATTTCTACAATATATTCATTTTTACTCAAATTTTCTATAATGTGTTTCACCATTCCTACAAATATATCCATCTTACATGAGAAAGTAATTAGCTGACTTTTAAAAATAAAAATAAAATTTGGGAAGCTATTTATTTATTTATTTATTTATTTTTCAAATTTTGATTTGGTTTTCACCCATATAAGTGAGAGGTAGATATACAAGTAAAAAAAATATATAGTAAAATAGTTGTTATTGGTTTAAATTTCAAAAACCAAAAATAAAAAAACAAAATAGTAATCAAATAGTGCAATTAGATTAAATTTCTTTTATTAATCAATCATAAAGTCAAACATTGAATTATCACCCCCTAAAAAAAATAAAAAATGGAACACACACATTCTGTATGACATGAAAAAATAGTTTTATTATTTGATGAAAATTCAGTTCAACATCATGATTATAAGTTCGATCTTTGAAATTGATATTTATAATCCCATTATCTCAACTTGTACTAAAAAAAAGACCTTTATCTACCTTATCATGTTATTTTAATTGATTGATTGTAATTCAATTTAACTCTAAAATAACGGATTTGTACTTTTAATATTTATGGTTTCTCAATTTAAACTACATTTTTTTAACATATTCCTAAACATAAAAGTTGGAGGATTAAGTTACACTATAATCAACTATTTTTACAAGATATATTATTCCATTTAAAATTTTAATTAAATATTTAAAATTATCAACTTATTGATAGGGGTATATATTAGATGTAAACAAATAAAAATTTGTTTACTTAATACCATATTCCAACCTAATTTATTTATCTTATTAATGTATTATAAAAATATATTATAACTCAACCTAACTATTAATTGATTTAAAAATAGAAGATTTTTCATGTATAACAAAAATTGATTAAAAAATTACATCTATAACACAAAACTGAAAATAATTGTACACATACCAAAAAACTGAAAGTAATCGAGTGATTGAGTTCAATCACTAGTTATTGATTGAACTCAATCAGTTGAGCTCAATCACTTAACAAATTGATTGAGTCCAAACACTCGTTATTAATTGAGTTCGATTGAATTGAATCCCTCATAATTAAATTTTGGTATAAATGAATTTTTGATAAAAATATACTATAATTCTAATAGAGGGTTCTAACATTGGTATACACAACAAATTTTCTTAATTCCCTTAAAAATAAGGATATCTTGATTTTTTTTTCTTTTTTTTTTTGTATGTCCCTACCAACAATATATTATTTTCTTAACAAAAAAAAAAAAAAAAAAAAATCAAATATTGTGGAGTGGTGTAGGTTGAGGCAGCAAAGCACCAATACCTTATCATCTTTAAGCAAAAAAATAAAAAAATAAAAAAATAAAAAATAAAAAATCCAGGTTCGTCATCCAAGGCCATAAATCCCCAATAATCCCAATTTTTCGACTTAATTTTTGATCTGGGAGTGTAAATTTGCAGTCAAAGTACATTGATTTCCCTAACCACTCACTAATCATGGCTTCCATTGTTGCTACTCTACCTCCGCCATTGTTGGCCCCTGCCAAAAGCTTCACCCTTCTGAATACTTCTCAGAAGCTCACTGTTTTTCCCATTTCAAGTAAGTTTATGATTCCAATCGGGATTCTAGTTAGGTTAATTCGTTTTCTGTTTGGAATTCCTGCGTTCTGTTTGATCGCGTTTATTGATCTGCATTTCTCAATGTTTTATTGTGCATTTGTTTGGATTTCGAACTGAATGGTGAGTGATTTGTGGGTGGATTGATGATTCGATGCTGTAAGCGATTTCCAGTAGGAGGTGTTTGGATGAGGAATTATTCTGAGGAGTTAAAATTGAGAGTAGTTGTCAAACATCATTTGAATGTGATTTTTTTTTTTTGCGAAGGAGTTAGAGTTGACGTAGATTTAAAGTGAGTGGTTACAAAATAATGAATGTTAGTTTGAAGAGTTTATATTGAGTAGTTAAAAGTGGAGAGTAGTTGTCAAAAACTCGCTTGAATGTAAGTTGAGTTAGAGTTGGACGTAGATTTAAAATGAGTAGTTTAAAAAATAATGATTAGAAATGAGTGGTTAAAAACAAGTTATTTTGATTGATTAGAAATGAGTGATTACTTTTAAACGAATGTTTAGAAATTAGTGGTTAGAAATGAGGTCTTATTTTTAATAATAAGAATAAGGAGTTATTTGAGGAGTTATAGAAAAACTCGTTTGGATGTAGTTTTTCAAGGAATAGGTAATAAATCCTCAATCTAAATCCTCCTTAAATATGGCAAACAAACATGCCCTTAGTACTTAATGGTTAGTGTAGTATTTCCATTTCCATTTCTGTTACCACAGTTTTTACTTTTTAGCGATGGCATTGAGGTTATGGAAGATGGAGAAATTATCAGTTTATAGGTTTGGAACTTTGGAATCTTAGAGAGTTTGAATAATTGATTGTTGATATTGAAGCTTTAAAGTTCGGACATCAGTATGAATGTCCAACCTGGTAGGTAATCGTGATCAGAGACCTGAATTCAATTTTCAAGATGATACGAATTAGCATTGGTATTGTTGAGAATTCCACATTGGTAGTATTTACAAGATAGGCGCGCTAATTCTTTTTGCTTATAGGTTTTGAGACGGAATCTCAATACTATCTACTATGTAATAAAGTCCTTATTCCATCCATAAAATAAAATTGGAATCCAATCTAAGAATGGTGAACTCAAAGAGACATCACCTTAAAGGGACAGGTTGAGATTCCATATTGGAAAGGTAAGGAGTGGAGATTTAATACTTTCCGGAGAATTAGATGGCTTCTCGAACAAGCCTCCTTGCATTTATAAGATAGGTGGATTACTCTTTTCATTGCCTAGCTTCTTTCCATACATTCACATTCACATTCACAGTATACCACACGTGATACAACTCACTCGCACAGTTTGAGGGTTTCACAATATTTGTAGGTCTATTTGCATTAGAGTATTGTGTATCGATAAGAGTAGGAGTTTCTCGTCTCAGCCTCGAGTTGTTGGCACCCCTTAGGTTGCTTCAACTTTGTGGATTTTATAAACTACCATGGATTGACATAGTGGTCAATAAGACCCATGTAAACAGTAAAGAGCTAGAGCTTTTAAAGGTCCCCAAAGAGTGTCGCGGTGGTCGAAGGCTTGAGCTTTGAAGGTGTCCTTCCCTCAAGATCCCAGGTTTGAGACTCACTTGTGACATTAGTTTGTAGACACCTCTTATGTCTCCATTTCATCGATGTCTCCCGGTGCCTGGCTTAAGGACGGGCACCAACCTGAAGTATTTGTGGAACGAACCTCCGATTTTCCAATTTAAAAAATAGTAAAGAGCTCAGAGAGAATAAATTCAAATTAGGGTGGTATCTTACTTTAAGATTCTACAAGCTTACGTAACAATAAAATGCAGTAGAATCAGCCGCCTGTTCCAAATGTAATTCTCTACTTGCCAAAAGGAGTAGTACTCCAGTGACATCACATAGTAATCAGTTGGTTATGGGTTCAGGTCCCAAATGTTGTTGAATTCAATTGAAGTTCTCCATATCTTAGTCGTCGTACTTGTTATTAAATAATTTCTCGAAATTGCAGAGGGACGTTTTGCCAATGTTGTTGTGAAGGCTATTGGAGACAGCTCTGAGTCTTCTACATCCATCGATATTATTAAGTCTGTTCGAAATGTTGTAAGCTCTTTATTTCTTTGTCCTTATGTAAGCCTTTTTTTAATACATTGGAGCATCCTGATTAGGAAGAAAAGTTAGCTTAATCTTTTAAGGGGGAATTAGGAGCACCGGTGGGTTAGATTGGGTTATAATAACCCAACCTGTGTTTGAACCGCCGGTTATAGGGTTAATCTATAACCCCTCAACCCATGTTATAATAAAACTCTTTTTTATAATAATATGCACCTCAATTAATAACGCGCATCTTAAATATAGGTTATTATAATCTCTCTTGTTCTAATAAACGACCGTTTATATTAACCAAACCGTTTCGAGTAAGTAATTATAATTTTTGGTTAACTTGGGACAGTGGGATCAACCTGAAGATCGACTTGGACTTTTTGGCCTGGGATTTGCAGCTGTAATAGCTTTGTGGACAGCAACGAATCTTGTTACGGTAATTTTCAACCATGTCAGCGATTCCTAGTTTCCAAGGAGCTATCTCATTGCTAGAGACTTGAGGTCTCCAAGATACGCTTTTTTGGAGGCCCAAGTGCAAAATTCAGAGTGAACTTATTTGTAAAATTCTTTGTTAAAATCTGGGTTGGATCTTGGGACGGGCGCATATATCCCAAGTATGTAGTGGAATGAAGTGAAGCTCTGATTTCCGGTTATCGGAAAGAATAAAATGTGTCAGTGACTCCTCATGCTTTGTTCCTTTTCATCTCCAACACATGACTTGTACCTTATAATTTTCTTGTAGGCTGTTGACAAGCTACCACTGCTTCCAGGTGTATTAGAGTTCATAGGAATAGTGGTTTCTTGGGTAAGTAACAAGATATATCAATAACTTATTTACTTCCTTTGGCAAGTTTGAACTCTGAAACTGGTTTTTACTTTTTTTCTTCTCGCAAATTCCATTACTGACCCATGTTTCTGCTTTCCGTTTAAATTCCAGTCGTTCGTGTATCGCTATCTCTTGTTCAAACCAGACCGGTAAGGCGAAATTAACTAGATGTTTCACTTGGTTCACTGTAAAGTGGTCTTGTTTGTGTATTTACAGCCAATCTCTTAAAAAGCCATTGAAGCTTACGTTTTGAGGCTCGCCTCGAGAAAAACCTCGAAGTTTTTACCTTTTTCCCGATCATAAGAGACTTACGACTCTCACATGGAGGGTTACACATTTACGAAAATGTATGAGGCTTATGCTTCGCACCTTCAGGCTTGCCTTTAGCCTTTTAAAACATCGTTTTTCCGACATTTTTGTCGTCTTTAGCGCGGTTGTAAACTTTATATACTACCATTTCATTGTAGCAAACAAACTTTTACTGGCTCCTCTATGGTTGAATGCAGGGAAGAGCTTGTGCAGATAATCAACAAGTCAGTAGCTGATGTATTGGGACAGTAAATAAGGCCTTTATTTGGTCCAATCTTCATTATATTTGTTCTTTTTTTACTAAGTGGGGAGTGAAGTGTGAACTGTGTTCAACAATCAAGTGTGAATTTTAAACCAAGATTTGGTGTTTGATTCATCAATGCATTCTAATCCCAAATCTTCAATTCTGTATTTGTTAATCCTTGTTACTCTATTTTGTATCTCCAACCTTCTATTTTGTATCCAAAAGAAGAAAAAATGGACATGGATGAAGCTAGACTTTGGGGGGTGTTTGTTTGCCGTATGTAAGGAAGATTTAGACCGAGAATTAACTATTCAAAATAACTACTCATTTTAAATATGAAACTAGACTTTAAAGGTGTTTGTTTGCCGTATTTAAGGAAAATTTAGACCGAGAATTAACTATTCAAAATAACTACTCATTTTAAATCTGTATCTAAACAATGTTTTAACTCTAACTCCTCTTTATAAAAGTCACATCCGAACATGTGTTTTGATCACAATTTTCAATTTTTTACTATTCAAAATAGCTTATCAACCAAAACCTCATGCAAACTAATTAGTGAGGTATACTATAGGATATTATTGGAACACTTATGGCAAATTTGGCCCATAGACAAAGGAAGAGTTGAGAAATAATGTGGGTCAATTTTATGTTTGCCCCATGGACTTTCATAAGTCTACACAACTCCTACCCAACTTCACGCGTGGGTTCCACGTGTTATTTAAATATTAAAATATTAAAAAACTACTTAATATCTATTTTTTTATTTAAATAAAAACTTCAACAATTCTTCTCCCATCACCTCAAACATAACTTTATTATTAAAAAAAACTATGAAATATCAATTTTTTTTATTTAAATAAAAACTTCAATCATTCTCTTTCAATCCCATCAAAGATAGTTATCCTTCTCCCAAACATAAACTTATTCTCTCTTATCTTCTCATCTCAACTAGGGGTGTTCATACATTATTCAAAAACCGACCCGACCGACCGAAACCAACGGATTTTGGGTCGGTCGGTCGGTTTTCAACCTTAGGCGGTCGGTGTCGGTTAATACCCTTTAAAAATCGAAATTCGGTCGGTTAATTAATTTTAAAAAACCCCAACCGACCAACCGAATATTTGATATACTCAATTCTTCAAATTAATTTCTAATTTTTTTCATTGTTTAAACTTTAGATAACTAAAATATGTAAATGATTATGTAGGACAAAATATTATTATAGATGAGAGATTCTCAACCCAACCCAACCCAATCCAACCCATCCCTTCAAAGTCAAACATGCCCTTACTACTTTTGAACCAAATTAAAACTTAATTCATATTCTTTTAGTATAAATGGTAGGAATGAGGCCGGCAAACCCTACATTAAGCACAACTACTTTAAAATAAATTGAAATGAATAAACACCAAACGAACTAATCACACCATTCACCCGTCATCATTAATCTAATAACCACAATCTCGAGAATCACGAAGGAAGTTTTTTATTTTATTGAGTAAAACTCTACTACACATGCATATCACATGAGTAAAAGGTTAGGCTCCCCTACACATGCATGGTAGGAGAGTTTTGGTCTATTTTATTTATTTTTTATAGAAAGAAGAAAAAAAGAACCCTAAATCCAGGCGGCAGATCAGTAGGGTAAGCCACTCATTTTATCTCCGGCGCGACTTGAGGTTTGATTTCTCAATTTCTGGTTTTTTCTTTCTCCGATTACTTCCCCCTTTCGATTACCGCCGCCGGCGATATATTTAAATCTGTTCCGATAGCAGCTTTGTACTTTATAATCTCAAAATCCGTGAGTTCGAATCGAACCTTGTCGGTTCGGATTAAAATCGATTTCCCATTTGCGTGTCGTTGGTCGGTTCTTAATCTGCAAACCGAAACCAATCCATGTTCTCTGATCCATGTTTTGGTTTTTGAAATTTGCCGATTTTCAATCCAGTTTACCCGCTGCTTTTGTTGGGAATGGTGGAAAAATGGGGTCTGGGGCTAGAACGCTTTTTCTCTATAAGATTTTTGTTTCATATATATATATATATATATTTATTTATTCGGGACTGTCTGGACACTTGCTTGCTGCTCGACTAATGTCACGGGACATACAGCCTGACTCAACATTTAGATTTCAAGAAAACTGTAGTAAAAAAACCAATCAACTTTTAGCTACTCAAGAATTCTTGACCCGCCACTGATTGTTTTATATCTATCATGATGTGATCAAGAAGAAAGGGGATAGATTCAATTCAATCATAGTCATCATTTAGGTTCCGTTTGATAACCATTTTGTTTTTTGTTTTTCGTTTTTGAAATTTAAGCTTATTTTACTCAAGTTTCCTACAATATACTTCATTTTTCCTACAATGTATTCATCGTTCCTTGAAAAAGTAGGTAAATGCTAAGTAAATTTCAAAAACAAAAACAAGTTTTTGGAAGCTACTTTTCTTTGTTCCCAAATTTTGGTTTGGTTTCTTAAAATGTAGATAAGATGTAGATATTCAAGTAAGAAACAACTTATGGAAAAGTAGTTATTGTAGGCTTAAATTTCAAAAAAAAAAAAAAAAATGGTTATCAAACGGGACCTTACTGATTAATTTCTTTAACATTCAAATATTGTAAGATTAAGTTTATGTGTAGTGAAAATAATCGAGTTGCATATAAGATTACTGTTGATTCCTAATCTTCTGTTCTCCCTCTTTGTGCTATTTTTTCTCTTACACGTTGGATGTTTTTATGAGATTTTCAGCTGAAAAGGTTAATATTTTTAACTTGTGTTTCGCATTCGAATGATTTATGGGTCTTTTCATGTTCAGCGCTGAGGTGCCACAGGGTCTGAAATGGAGGGCGATGATGAGGCTTTGAAAAGTAGGCAGCTGGTAGAAGCCCGAGCAAGAAACATTAGTCACAATGTTAGGTGCATTGAGTGCGGTAGTCAATCCATTGAAGAATCCCAAGCAGATATTGCCATTCTCCTCAGAAAGGTACCAGTTATTTAGATCAAACTTAAGCTGTTTGAGTTAACTAAGAGCTGAAAAATCATAAACTAAACCATCGTGGATTGTCTCAATTGGTCAAAGAGGGTTTTGGGGGTACATACAATGATGAGTTCAATCCATAATGACCACCTACCTGGTTTTCTTGATATCCAAATGTTGTAGGGTCAGGCGGTATGTTCCATGACATTAGTCAAGGTGCGCGAAAGTTGGTCCGGACGTTACGGATATAAAAAAAAAAGAATTAGAAACTTTGGAGAAGATACGGAAGTTCGTTAATCCTTATCTCATGCAATGTATAAGTGACAAAAAAAAGGAAAGGGATTAACAGAAAGGGTTGAACTAAATCACCAATAAAACTTAAGTTGATAACCAACATGGATGAGCCCTAGTGGTCAAGAGGACCTTGCGAAACAATAAGGTTGTAGGTTCAATCTATAGTGGCCACCTACGTTAATTTCTTCCTTCGCATCCAAATGTCGTAGGATAAGACAATTTTTCTTGTGAGAAGAAGTCAAGGTGTGCTTAAGCTAGCCCGAACACTTACGGATACAAAAAAAAATGAAGTGGATAAGTTATGGTATTTAAATTATATTAACAGTCCAACATTCCCCTAACTTGTGGTCTTCAAAATTCGAAAAAGTCAGCCCAACGAGTTGAAATCAATATTAAATGAGGGATTTTAACTACTTGGCATGGATTTGAACCTAAAACTTTCTGGCCTGATGTCATGATGAATTACGCTAAATCACCGATCAACTCAAAAGTTTAAATAGATAGATTCGAGTAAATTTAAATATACCAACCGATATAAAGTGATGAAAGGCGAAGAGGTGTAGTTACAGAGACTCCTTAGATTTAAAGATAATGAATCTTTGTCACATAACGATTACTCACTAATGGGTTGAGTTGAGTTTTCTATTGTGCTCATCATTTTAGGATCAACATATTTCTGCATTAAATCTTACTTGAAATTCGGTTGTATTTGTAATATCACTGTAGTTGATCCGTGACGAGATTCGGTCAGGGAAATCGGACAAGGACATCTACAAAAAGCTCGAGAATGATTATGGGGAGACGATTCTTTACACCCCAAAGTTCGACCTTCAAACTGCAGCATTATGGCTATCACCGGTCAGTTTATATCAGCAAAAAAAAACTCAAATTTAAGTGCAATATTTCTGCCTGTTTCTTATTCTAATTTTAGTTTTGAATATTATGTTACTTTGGAGCAGTTGTTAGTGGCTGGTGGTGCTGTAGGAGTATGGGCTTATAGTAAGTACAAGCAAAAGTCTAATGTTCACATAATGGCTTTAAATCTTGTGAGGGGTGTTCCATTGACACCAAAAGAGAAGCAAACCATGTTGGATCTTCTTTCCCCACCACCTTCTCAAAGAAGTATTTCTTCTTGGTGGAGGACTTGGCAAAGGCAATGAAGTACAGTTTTGGTAGAAGATCAATAAACTAGATTACAAATAGAACAATCAGCTTTGAGCGAGATTAATGGCCCTGTTTGATAACCATTGGATTTTTTGTTTTTGATTTTTGAAATTTAAGTTTATTTTTACTCGGTTTCATCTTTCCTCTATTGTGTTCATCTTTCTTTAGAAAAGAAAGTATGTCAATGCTAACCAAATTTCAAAAATAAAAATAAGCTTTTGGAAGCTATTTTTTTTTGTTTCTCAATTTTGGTTTGGTTTCTAAAAATACAAGAAGAAACATACGATAATGTAGTTGTTGTAGTCTTAAACTTCAAAAATCAAAAATTAAGAATGAAAATGGTTATCAAATGAAGTCTTAGTTTTTTGTCTGGCTGAATGGCATGTATCTTCAACCAAGGATGTTGTTGTTGGTCGTGTGAATCATGATGCGATATTGTGTAGTGTATTCAATGACCGATTTGTGCTTAACATTTTTATAATTTACTTGCATGTAGCAATTGTTTTTATATATATATATATGTATGTTTGTTGTGGGAAGTTGTAGATGCCCACCCTATTTGATTCTGAAGAAAACAAGATGCTACGTGTCACAGTTGCATATAAAAAAATGGAAAAGGAAAAAAAAAAATCCTTACATCCGTTGACCTTAAAGACAAGAATCAGACCATGTTTGATACATATGCTGGCATGAAAGAAAAGTCAACTGTTATCCATTTAATAACCAACAATATAGAATCAAAATGCTCTGAAATTCAAATCTGTGTTTTTTCAAGAAAACCATGTAAATGTTAATCGAATTATGCTCATGTTGTTCATTTTGCCAAGAGTTTAGAGAACTCAAAAAGAGAGGACTTGACCCTTCTTTAGCTATATTGTGAATTCTTTCTTTTTTATGCATATAAATCCAGCAAATCATTCAACAAGTTTGTTTAGTTTGAGAAATGCAGTACGACATATGAACATGCCACTCGAAAGATGGCCTTGAGGAACTAAAAAGTTATGGTTCAATTTATAGGGACTTCTTAAAACACGAATTTTTTGGGGGGTCGATGAAGAGTTTTGAGCAAGAGGCTACCTCGGTCTCCTATGGCTAAACCATTCTAAAGAGAAAAGCCAAAGAACCAAGCTCTTGGGGTGGGGAGGATAGGAAATAGAAACGTATTAGTCTGGTAGAAAATTAATTGCTTATAAATTTTCTTGACAACCAAATGTTATAGGGTCAGCAAGTTTGTCGTGTGAGAATAGTCGTGTAAGTTAGCCCACACTCGCTGATATAAAGCCTCCTTCAAAGTTCCAGATTCGAGACTCACCTATTACATTAATTTGTAGATACTTTCTGTGTCTCTATTCCTTCGATGTCTCTTGGTGTCTGACTTAGGGACGGACGTGATTATCTTGAGAACAGTGGAGTGAAGCTCTGAATTTTCGGTTTCCAAAAAAAAAAAAAAAAAAACATATAAGTTTCCACTTGAAAGAAGTAGACTTTGTTGATGTGAATGTTAAACTTCATGCATCAAGTAGTACCTTATTGACATATTGTCAACATGAACATAGTTTAACCGTCATAAAATATGTACCTCCACAAGAGGTCAAAAATTCGAATCCTCGTAAAAAAAGTACATGAAAGACATTCCTACGTGTGTAAATATGTTAATAAAACAGTAAATGAATTATGTTCCAGTTACATCTGAAAAAACATGTCAATTTTTTGGCTGAAAGATAAGAAACAAAACATGAAACAGTGGGAAATCCTCCTCCAAGACAAACCATGTTCCAGTAATAACATCTAAAAAAACATGTCAATTCTTTTTTCTTTTTTTTGAAAATTTATTTTATACATGTGTGTTTCTTCTTTCCCCAAAAATTATGATAGAATTGGCAAGCATGTCTTCTCTGATGATCTTGTAGTTGTAGCCATTCTTCAAATGTTTTTGAAAGCTTATTTATTTATTTATTATTTTTAATTTATAAAAGTAGAACAATGGGGTTTTTTCATGTATAACAAAAATGAGGTAAAAATTGCATCTATAGCGCATTTTTATCAAAAATTGGTTTATAGCAAAATTTCAAGTGATTGATATCAATCACTTAACAAACTGATTGATATCAATCAAATACTGCTGATTGATATCAAAATTTTTTGGTATAAACCAATTTTTGGTAAAAATGTGCTATAATTATAATAAAGAGTTCTAAAGTTGCTATACAATACAAATACTCTAGAACAATATTATTTTTACTCTGTACATCTATCTTCATTGGCAGTATCTTGATTGTTGCGGAAGATCTCACATTGAAAAGATTTGGAGACCACATTCTTAAGTGAATGATTTTGAGATGAAACTCAAACAAAGTGTTATTTGTGATGGCAGACATATGCCCAACATTAACTTGACTATTGGAGACAAAATTAACACTCACTACCATCTTTAGAAATATCTGAGAAATGTGAGGTTTAATCTCAAATCAATCGGCAACGAGATGAGTAGCTTATGATTTTATAAAAGTTGTAAGGTCTCCTCACCTTTCTAACATGAGATTCTCGATAAAAAACAACATTAGTGAACGAGTGATTTTGGGGGAAATAATTCATTTGCTTCGATCCTCTAAACCTGAACACTACGGGTTGATCCCTATATTGTGGTATTGGGATACATCTATGGAGTAGAGCATAATTGAGAGTGTCTACAAGTTAATGTTATAATTGGGTCTCGAACCTAGAGCCTCGATGATAGCATACTCTCAAAGTCCAAGTCTTCGACCAACTGTGCCCCTCAGAGACTCCATTCTCCTCATATCTCACTTTTTTTGTTCCCTATCATCATTATTTGCACCCTCAGTTAGGAATTGATTTTCCTTATAATCATTTTCTACATCCCA
Organism: Sicyos baderoa; assembly: GCA_037832685.1. Classification (NCBI taxonomy): domain Eukaryota; kingdom Viridiplantae; phylum Streptophyta; class Magnoliopsida; order Cucurbitales; family Cucurbitaceae; genus Sicyos; species Sicyos baderoa. Next base: position 11,830 of record JBBMEF010003828.1, on the reverse strand, counting down.
AACGCAGCTAACGGTTCCCCGACATAATTGTTTCCTTCACTTTAGAAACAGATAATCATTCTTTGTGTATTCTCTCTCCATTCTCATATTAATTCTCATCTTCAACTCACAGCCTTGGTAGTGCCAAATTCTTTTCTTATTGGGGACCAAAAGCCCTCACATGATTATGACCATGATCTTTCAACTCATATAATGCACAATGTGTTTGAGTTGTTCAAAATTGAGACTGGGCGTTCTTAATTATAACAAAAATCAATCAAGGGAATGATGTCACATAGATCTTGATTCAAATTTTGTAATAATTACTTTTTTTTTTTTTGTAAAGTAAAGGGGACAAATACCAATTTTCAAAATCGAACATGTGACGTTTGGTGTTGAACTAGTATACAACCAAACAATAAAACTATTGCGCCACTAACCCATTTGATAATTTTGTATTAGTTACCTGCTCTTTTATTGTACAAAGTTCTTATCCCCAATCATGCTCTTTATATTGTTTGTCAGATTCATCAAATCCAGTTTGGAATTACTTACATCAGTGTTTTAAAAGGCTCAAGACACAGCAATGCATAATGATCCTTTGGAGCTTAGCAATAAGGCACATAAAAAGATGCTGACCTTTTTGCTTAAGAACATAAAAATATATGTATAGGCATATAATAAAAACACTTTCATGAAAAGAAATGAAGTTTTAACCAAAAAATGATTTATAAAAGATAGATAAGATTCAACTATTAACTTCAAGAGCAGTGACGTGGAGGAAGTTAGAGAATGTAAATTGTCGAGGAGAGAAAAAAAAGTATATATTGTCTTTGTGAGTTGAAGAATTATGTTACTTATGATATTGAAAAGTTTCGAATAACTTATAGAGAGATTATGGTAAAAAATACATACAAAAACAAAAAGCTCACAAGGCTTACAAACCTCGTGGCCTTCTCAGAAAGCACGCTTGGGCACGCACCTTCTTATTGGCGCCTCACCTAATCAAGGCTAGGCGTCAAAGTTGTGACTTGCGCCTAGGTGCACGCCTTTTAAAACACTGACCAAACACTCAGAGAATTTGGATTTGTCTCCAATGTTGAGTCAGAAACCCACAAAGTATGCAAAAGTACACCTTGATATTTTCATATTGATATTTTCTTGATTGGTAGCTATTTTCTATGCTTGAATTATATACTTGTCTCACTTTTTCTCTATAAAATCTAAAGTTATCTCAATTACTGTATTGATTGTCCTGACAACAAAGATGGCATTCATTCAAATTTTGATGATGGTGAATTTGAAACTTCACAAACTTGATAAGACCAGAATAGCATGCATTACCAAAATTGAATTTTTGTGGACAATGTCCTTTTTGTTACAGGGGTGCATCCTTCTTTAATCTTTTTGTTGGGACCATTTTCCAAATGGGTCCTTCATGGGTTGGGGATTGCCTTTACAACAATTAGGTATGTGTCTGAGTAGTGAATTTAATGTCATTACACTTTTAGCAACCCACTATCTTTAGATTTAAATCTTAGTGAATGCTCTTTACACAACAGGTAGTGAAAAATGAAGCATTCGAACTCTTGAGATTCCGTGCTACCAAGTATCGAAGTTCAAGCGGTTAGGGGCATTTGCGCCACCGTTTAAAGGTGGGTTAGGTTGGCTGAGTTATAGTAACTCGACCTGTGTTTGAGACCCTAAACACACGTTTAAAGTATTATAACCCTCAAGGCGTGCTAATAATAGCTTATGTTGTAGTAATCCCATGTTATAATAATCTCTATTATGTCATCCCAAACACACGTTATCATAACCTCTATTATAATAATCTTCACACACATGTTATCATAACCTCTATCGTAATAATTTTTTACACCTTCAATGCAAGTTATTCCTTACAATAACTCACTGTTTATAATAACTCAACCATCACCTCAAATGCATCATTTGAGGGTGTTTTAGTTTCGTGTTTGGGTCACAGATTATAATAGTCGATAAGTTAGTTCATAACTTTCATCCCAATTATAATAAACTTTCAATTTAGTTATAATAACTCATGTTACAATAATAACATGCACCACAAACGTAGGTTATTATAACATCTATTATAATAACTTTAACCCTAAATGTAGGTTATTATAACTCATGTTATAATAAGTTGCACCAAAATGCAAGTTATTATGATTTGCTCTGGTATAATAACTCTCTTGTCCCAAACACACATTTAAAGTTTTCAACTTTGAGAGAGAGAATGACCCCAAAAGGGATGAGAGGAAGTTAAGGGCAAGACTTGGAATTTCCCACTTGCTCTAGCTTTGTCTTTAGGTAACTACAAAAAAACATAAACTGTCTCCATCTTTCTTCTCAGCCTTGCACAAATATTTAGTGAAAAAAAAGCAAGAGAGAGATAAAAGAGAAAGAGTTGCATTTCCTCTTCCAAACAGATTGAGAGAATTCCACAAAGCCCTTTAATTGTCATACCACATTACAACCAAAAAATGCTGCTAAAACAAACCATCCACAAAACTCTTGAAAACTTCAAGCATTTATTCTCCAAAGGCTTTCAAAAGCTGCAAAAACCAACTTCCTTTATCCCCTTTTCTTGCAGCAAAGGAAATCCAAAGCCAACAGATCAGCTCTACATCGATGTTTACGAAAACAGCGGAAACATAATGGTCCCTTTGGCGACATCCGATAAAACCGGAACAAGATTAGCGTGGCCGGTGCCGCCAAAGGGAGACATCAAACAAGAAGACACAAATGTTGGAAAAGAAGAACAAGGTCATTTAAGGAAGAAACCAACAACAGGAAGTGGGTGTCTTAGAAAAGGTGATGTTAAGAACATGAGTACAAGAAGTGATGGATTAGCACAAAAAATGAAGGGTTTGGAGATGTTGGAAAGGGGAGATATGGAACAAGAATTGGATATTGAAGAAGCAATTCATTATTACTCTCGCTTAAGAAGTCCTGTTTATCTTGAAATTGTGGACAAGTTTTTCATGGATATACACTCTGAATTCTCTGTTCTTGAGCCTTCTGCTAAGAGTATGAACACCTCAAAGAGAAGAATCGGGTCCATGAGATTATAGAATAACCGGGAATCAGCGCTTTGCTTCACTACATACCCTGGGGCACCCGTATGCCAATCCCAAGGCCTGAACTCAGAAGACAACAAGGGATTTTACAATTAAGTTTCTTTACGGAGCATACGTTGCAGACTCCAAGCCTATGCCAACGAGCTGCTATTGGGCGCAAGATTTTCATGTCAGTGAGCTATTTCTTTTTAGCTATGTTTCTTTTTGGCTAATTTGGTTTGATTGTGTTTTTATATTTTGATTCCTCTATTGTTACTTCTCAGAATATATATTTTGTGTGATTACTTGTTCATTGCATGGTTTAGTTACAGCTCTGTAAAAAATATTTAATAAAAATTTGGAACTTTATTACAATCTACAGCATTTGGGTCTGAGAATTAGACCTTTATAGCATTTGGGTCTTGGAGTTAGAATCTTAAACTTGATTGATGATTCTTGTCATGCTCCATCCTTGATTCCAAAGAGGGAATGGCTTGCTCAAACATGATTCTATGTTAATGTTTTTCTCAATTGTTTGTCAAGAGTATTCCATGAAGATTTTGGATTATTGGCACACAAAGATTAAGAAGCAGACAAAATGAGATATGCTTAGTTTTGTTTAAAATAGCTACAAACATTTACAAATATATATTAAATGACAAATTTGTTTGATTGTACTTTATATTAATTATAAAGATGTTTTCTTTTCTTCTTGCTTCATGTTTTCAAGATTTTGTTTAATCCTTTTATTGGAGATTTATTGGAGATTTCATTTCTTAGGTATTTCTTCAAAAATAATTTTCATATCAATCTAATTTTACATGTGTTATTGATTTATTATTTAAAAAAAAAAACCATTTTTGATAATCTAAGATGCTTTTAGAAAATTTATAATTTTATTTAAAATAACATTTTCTTTTATTAGTCCATGTGTAGGCATACTTGAGAATTTATGAATTGTATTGAAAGTTCTCAAGCCATTTATTGAAGTCAATGCTTTTGCTTGGGTGAGTACAGGCTAACTACTTTTTTGAATTCAACCACATTCAAATTCATAACCTTGTCATAAATACAAATGCCAGCTACTACACTTGTTAGTTACAAACTATCTATTTGCTTTTGCTTCATTATAAGCTAAGTAAAGTAATACAAAAATGTCAACGTACACCTAATGACACAGAGGTCATATGTTCAAAATTCTCACTCCAATTATTGCAACTCAAAAAAAAAATAAAAAATAAAAAAAATACAAGAACAGCACAAAGGGCAATTAATCTCTCCAAGTTCTTCTAAATCAATGTGAATATCATAATTAAACCTCCAACTTAAAACAGAAACATGTTAATTACTGCTAAATTAAGTCCAAATACACAACTTTTTAACATAAAAAAGTAGGGAAAATAGAATACTTCAAATTCAGAAGATTGGATGGATGGAACAAGTGATTCAATTTCAGAATCACAAATATTGATTATACTTCAATTAACATGGGAGCATCCAACAAATTCCAAACAACTTTTTTTGATCTATGATATAAAAGAACAGATACATTGTAATAGCTGCTGCTTAATTTAGATCACAAACATATACACTGATACAAAGAAACCTTGTAAAGAAAAATGTTGCAAATTCCTTATACTGGAGAAGAAGCCAAGGCAACCAATTTTACAAATATTGTATCCTGTGAGGGAAAAGAAAAAAATTATGAAAGCACTCCAATTGCCACACAAAAACCTCAATTGGACATCAAATTTTTGAAGAAAACTTCAATCAAAATCATAAGGAAAAATAGGCAGCACGTCTCGTGTCGGTATCCCGAGTACGTATTGGCGGCGTTCCGAGCTAGATCTAACTAGCATCTGAAATTCGGCACATATTCATTAGTCAGATGAAGATACAAGTACATTATGTTCTTTCAAACGTTTCTGGAAATGAACCAAATGATTCTGTAGTTGGTAGATAGCTGCAGCCTTTTGGGATAGAACTGCATTCAATCTAGATATGTAACCATCTAGATGATTTCCTGGTTGGTCTGCTTCAACTAAAAGGTTCATTTCCTGCAAAATTAAGAATCACATGAGTAAATATGCTTAATAGTCATAACACAAGTAACTATAATCTCAATTTTTCAAAAAGGTGTCGAGGCCGGTTTGCGTGCACCACAATTGTTTTCAAAAGGCAACCGTCTGATTCTACTACATTTGGTTCACCAAGGCTTTAACACATTCCCTCTTTACTATTTACACAACTTTATTGACCACTAAGATGGTTGTAACTATACTCTCATTTTGCAAACATCGAATTTTGTAAAGCTCCTAATCACAATACTGAAGAAATCATTATTTCCCTAATTTTGTAACTATACTCTCACTTTAACTATTTTCACAGAACAGATCGTCTGACCCTACAACATTTGACGGTCAAGAAAATCCGTAGTAAATTAATTTATAAGTAGGTGACCATCATATATTGAACTCATCACCTTTTAGATCTGCAAGATCTTCTTTGACCATTAGGCCAACCCTATCCCTATCTAGGACTTAAATGAAGACTTGGTTTTAGCTTTTAGATTTGGGGGTTTTAAACTGTGATCTACTATGACTCCATTGAGATAGAGATTCTAACCAGGATCATAATGAGAAGTACATACCATTTTAACAATATTCATAGTTTCCTCGACTTGGCTTCTGTGAGCATTTATAAGTTCTTCCTCTTCCTGAGACAGATGAAAAAAATGCATAAATGTTGGAGCAATAAAAGATTGCTATTTTCTCAAAGTTCTAATGATGGAGATAAGTTTCTTCTGCTTTACCTGCAACAGGTCATTCAAATCATCGTCTGAATTCGAGATACGAGACTCCTTCCATCTCAGCTGATTATTTGATTTGTGTACATTTTCAACCGCGACGGATGTTCTGTTTGGCTCAAGTTTCCCATTTTTCTTCCACGACGGTTTTCTTTGCTCGAAAATCTCCTCTGATACATCGACTTCGTCTCTTTCATTTCGCCCATCCCATGCAGGTTCGTTCTCGAACATAGTTCCAGAAGGTAATGCTGAGGCCAAGGATCCAGTGGTTGGTTCCTTAAGGTTTAAAGTCGAAGAAAATGCATCCTTCTTAACATTACTCCCTTTTGAAAGGCTCTTCACCCTGGAGTGCAATTATCTTTAAGAATAAGCATCTAAAAACAAATCTATGAAGATAGATCTGCATCAAGAAATTAATGTCCTAACAAAGAATTACTGGTTACCTGTCTGCATATCGTAAGGTATTGAGAGTGTGTTCACATGATCCGGAGCTGGGCGATATACAAGATATCATGACAGTACGCGAATTGCCAACGAATGAGTCCCTTAGAACTTCTGTTAGTTTACTGCCTCTAAAAGGAATGTGGCCCTGGTCATTGTCAAGAGCTCGTATACATTCCTTTAAAGCAAGTAAGCTTTTATTGATTTCAGCACCTTCTATTCTGCATTAATTTTGTCAAAATTTTAAAAAAAACAGGCAGGAAATTATGTAAATCATGTATAAATCACATCCTTTTAAAAGTTATCAATCTACTTATGGGTGACGGGTGAGAGTCTTGTTCTCAAGAATCAACCTCATTGGTAGAGGCTTAGGGTCTCCAAGTGAGATATGCTCCTCTGGAGGTCTCAAGTTCGAAACCCACAAGTAAACTTAATTGTAAAATCTCTTATTGTCTCTTAGATTTTTGTGCCTTGGAATGGGTGCGAGTGCCCCCAAGTATGTAGTAAGGTAAAGCTCTAATTCCCAGTTATCAAAAAAACTTATGGAGTGAGAGTCTTAACAGTGTGGAAATCTAGAAAAATGAAAAGTTTTTGATGAAATATGCAATGCCTAAGCTTCCAATAGTTTATCCGACTATAACTCTACAAGAACAAAAGCATGCTATTCTCATGTCAATTTGATTCTCTAAAGCGTAAAACTGAAAAATAGCCGGTATAGTAGATTTTGTAGCTTTTGGTCAATCCTACAGCTATCTGCCAGAAATCGATCCAAACCAACTCCACATATTTTCTTCACAAAGAGAAGCATGAATGAACACAGCTTATGTTGGAAGAATAAAATACATCAAGAAAGTAACTGTGTCAACAGTTAAGCAGAGTTATACCTTGTCTGTTTGTCATTGTCAGTGGTGTCTGCGCCGCGTTCGCTTCCTGCAAGATCTATAAAAGAGAGCTTTCCAACCAAGCGAGGCGGCTTCGATTCTTTGCCACTGACTGAATTCTTGACAGCAAGCTGGAGTATGGCATGAGAACGAGAGGATTCTTCATTTGCACCGGTTGTTCCCGTACTTCTAGTGGCATTTCCTTTTTCAATGAGCTCTCCAATGGTCTCCACATCAGATACTTTATACTCTTGCAAACCAACTATGCAAACTTGTTGTTTACCGTCCTCTCTCATGCAAAGTTTTCTGCAGGATAAATATGAGAATTACTTAGTAGGGTGGATTTTTTTTTTTTTTTTTTAAATAATTTAATTCAACCACATTTAGGGGTGGGTGGTTATTCTTGTAAGGAAGAAATCTAAGTAGATATATTATATAAAAAATTAAATTTACCCCAACCCATGAGCTTAAGCTTTTGGGTTGATTGGTTATCTGGTTTGGTGTTAATCCATTTCCACTCCATGGTCACGGGTTCGATCCCTAGAATCAGTATTTGTAACCCCCCTCCCCCAACTTGTACTAAAGAAAAACTTTTGGTTGATCGGTGGTTTAGCATAATTCAACCATAATTATATAATTATTGGTAGATAAAATTAAATTTACCCCAACCCATGAGCTTAAGCTTTTGGGTTGATTGGTGGTTTAACATAATTCAACCATAATAATAGAGAAGTGAGGAGGGGTATGTTTTTAGTGATAAAAATTTGAGGACTTGGAAGGAGAGGTCCGGTGCTCTCCAAACACCGGTAGGCGTGTTTCTTTATTATTTTGCTATCATTTCTATTGCAATCTTGTAATTTTTGTTTCTGATCTTATTAATGAAGTGTTTGGCCGGATATTGAAGATTGTTCGTATTTCAGCATTGTTATCTATATTTGTGTGTTGGTATATCATTTTGTCTTTGTCACAGAGCTTTAGGATCAACATCCTAACAAAAAAATTTAGCTTCTAAACAAGCTTAGCAACTGCTATTGTACGATAGAAGGATAGAAATAATTAATTACTAACCATCAGATCAATTGGTCAAAGGGGGCCTTAGAGTGCATAAGGTGATGGGTTTAATCCATGATGGCCACCTACCTAGGAATTAATTTCCTACGGGTTTCCTTGGCATCCAAATGTTGTAGGGTCAGGCGGTATGTCCCGTGACATTAGTCGAGGTGCGTGAAAGTTGGCTCGGACAGTCACTGATATCAAAAAAAAAATAAAAAAAATAATAAAATAATAATTACTTACTTTCTATCATTGAGAAGATCATAAAGCTTTCCTCCATATATTTCAAAGAAGCTCACAAACAAGTGGAATCCCTGGTTTCTGTATGTATGGTGCATCAATCTCAAAATGTCCCTGGACGCTTTCAGAGGCAATGGTTTCATGGTGTAAGTCTTGCCACTCCCTGTACAATAGAAACTCAGTTCCAGAAACAAGAACTTGATGGCATCTAAAAAGAACAAAGAAACTTATGTTCTATACAAAACCAACTAAGATTTCTTGATAAAGCAAGCTAGCAAAAGAATCAAGAGCGAACTAACAGTAAATCATCACCTGTTTGTCCATATGCAAAGCAGGTCGCTTTTGTTCGTTGAAATATTATCGGTACAATCGGCTCTACCGTCTCCCTGTACACCTAGATCCCATAGCAAAAAATAAGAACTTGTACTGAACTATTTCTGTACTCATGATTCTTCCTTAACTAATTTATACTTTCCAATTCAATTATTGTAATGCACTCACTACATCATTTGAAACCTCCTCGTTCAGCACTGCATCAAAAACAAATTCGTGCTTCTCCACATATTCTGTAAGGTCGACCTGCTTAGCCGAAAAATGGAGAAGGAAAACAATTGAGGCATTTCAATTCATAAGTTTTAAGAAAGCAGAATTTAGGTAGTAAAGCTTGCCTTGAGTTTCGTCTCGTGAACTGTTAAATAATTAGAAGTTGTTTCGACGATATCTTCCTCATTCTTCGCCAACTCCTTTTTGTTCAGGGGCCTTTTACGCACCTGCATTAAACACGAACAATCTAATAAACAGAAGTAGGAATTTGAAAGGGATTGTCACCTAAACAGACTAAGAGAAGCAAACATGATACACAGTTTAGAACTTGAAATATTATAGACAATCATAGAAGAACACATACAACAACTTTGATCTTTGCAACAGTGTTTGCCTTCTCTTTGTCTGCAGCCACACTTTTCAAGAGGTTGTTCTCTGTCAAATCCTGAGGTCTACTTGTTTGGTTGTTGTTCGAAATATAGACTTCCGAGTTGTCAAAGCCTCTATCCTGCACGAGATAACACATTACGAGACATCTTAAACCTTCCAACAAAATGTATCAAATAACTTCAGCTCAGCTCTAAAAGCCCCAAAATACATGTTTAAAGGTAAAATACAGCAAAATTATATAATTTCATAGAACTATACTCGAAATACAGCAAAATTATATAGCAAGTATTGATTTGATATGGTCATTAACTCAATATCAGATTCAAGGCAACAGTAGCTTTCAAGTATGATATTCCAAATACAGAGGATCCAGTGCACATTCTTGAATTATTTTAAATCACCAATCAACCCAAAAGCTTAAGTCGATGGATTGGAGTAAATTTAATTATAACAACTAATCAATATCATCAGCCATCATTATCAGTTTATGATCGGCATTCGGCAGGCAAAGATATTTAATGATAATTCAACAGAAAAATCCAAACACATTGCTAGGCGTCCTAGATTTCTGGAAAACAATAAATTTTCAAAATGGTAGTAAGAAATGTGGAAAATAATTTAGACCCACCTCAGGCAGCAATTCAGTATCAAATGAATGCAGATCCAAGAGTCCAGGACTGAGATCGCTCGGCGGATCCTCGCGACTTTTGTGCCGTAAATTTCCTGGAGGAGTTGACGGCTCCATGAAATACTCATTCATCCCTCCAAAGTTTCCATGTGCATTTCTATACATTCTCAAACCTTGCCCTCCTCCCCCACCGACAGAAAAGCCATAGTCCTGCTTTCATTTCAACAAAAGTCGGTACAAAATTCAACAGCACCACATAAAACACAACCCCACATTTACCAAACAAGAAATAAAAGTAAAAAAAAAAGATACCATTACAGGTCCTGGGGTAAAATGCTTTCAGTTTTAGCAGATTAACAAAAAGCAATTGAAACCAAGTCAAATCATCAATAACCCAAAAATTTAAGTTAATGGGTTGGAGTAAATTTAATTATATCAACTAACAAACTAACAGAACGATGCATTACTAACAAACTTAAGTTCCTTGAAATCAGAGCAACCGCACTATTAGAAAGTGTAGACATCAATTGCTTTGAGATGATCTTCACATTATCTAATATGATATCAGATTTAGAACCCATTAAGCCAAAACGGGTATTCAATCCAATAAAAATGAAATTAGAATTTCTTTCAAGATTGGTGAACCCTAAAATGGCACCATCTCGAGGGGGCATGTTGAGAAATCCACATCGGTAAGTGAAGAGACCTACTAACAATCTACAAGATAGATAGACTACCCCTCTCATCAACCAATAATTCCAGGATGGATGCCTACACTATCTACTGTCTACCCGTTCTAAGGTTCGAACCCAGGAGATAATAAGGGATTTCACAATCAAACTCACTTGTGGGGCTCGAACCTCAAAGCTCCAACGAAGTATACCTTGAAAGCTCCAAGCCTCAACCAACAAGGCTGCCCGGGACTCCATAAAGGGGTCCAAAACAAACACAAACAAGGAAACAGAAATTGAACAAATGCCATCGATTTTCACAAAGCTCATCGATTGAACTCAAATCACTAGCTCTACAAATCGGCAAGAACCCAGAACAGAAAAACAGAAATTGAAACCTGAGGAGCAGAAGTATTGGAATACAGAGACTGAAGACCAGCTGATTGAAGCCATCTTCCATTGGGCAAAGAAGCATCAAAACAGTCAGCACCAGATCTCCGGCCTTGCCTCCCAATTCCGTTCATCTCTCTAAAACACAAACTCCGATTTTCAAAATCAGGATCCGATTTCAAAATCAATTGCTTGAATCAGAGACCAACCCAGAATCCCAAATCGCAAAATCAGAAAAACTCCCTCTTAAAGAGAGTTTTGAGTAAAGCCAAAGAGAAGGGCACGCGCCCGGCGCGTGAGGAAGTTGGGCGTGGGACTGTAGAGGCGGCGGTGGACGGTGGCTGACGGCGGTGGAGGCGTTAAACGACGGTGTTTTGGTTTGGGATACGTTGGGGATTTTGAATTTGGCGAATAATTTAAACGCCACGTTGTGGGGATTATGCTTCCGCGCTCGCCTTTCTCGTTCAAATTATTTTGGGGCCCAGGCGCGTGTATAATACCACGTGTCGATATTTGAAATGCATACGTGGATTTATATAAATTTGGTTTTTTAAGGGGATTTTTTATGTATAACAAAAATGAGCCAAAAAATTGCATCTATAGCACAAAATTGAAAATAATTGTAAATATACCAAAATTCTGAGTGATTCGAACTCAATCAGTTGAGCTCAATCACTTAACAAACTGATTGAGTTCAATTACTAGTTATTGATTGAGTTCAATCACTC
>JBBMEF010003799.1:0-26454 GCA_037832685.1 Sicyos baderoa | reverse complement strand
TAATTCATTTTGAACATTTTAAAATGCATGCGCCCGTAACACCCCATTAGAGTATTCTAGAAAGTCGGGTCGTTACACCACGCATGAGCTCCACATTTTTATTAAAATATTAAAATATTAAAAACTACTCGATATCTATCTTTTTATTTAAATAAAAACTTCAATAATTCTTTTTCCATTGCATCAAACCTAACTTTATTATTAAAAAATTATTAAATATTCATTTTTTTATTTAAATAAAAACTTCAACTATTTTCTTTCCATAAAACATAACTTTATTATCAATTTTTTTTCTTTCCTTCTCCCCAAACATAAACTTATTCTTACTTATCTTCTCTTCTCATACCATCTCAACTCAATTCATCCGTTCAAAGACAAACATGCCCTAAGAGTGTGCTTCCTTCTTTCAATGGTTCTATCTATCTATAATTTATATATTTTGTTGGACAAACATTTTTATTAAGCTTGAAGCTAATATTGTTGCACTTATCTATATTTTAAACAAAGTAATTTTTTTCTTTTTTTGGAAAATCTATACCAAGATTTATTACTTTTTTTAAGAAATTTATTATTGCTTTTTTCTGAAAGGAAATAAATCTCAATTATGTTTGTCATTTCACTATTGGGACTCCATTTTCCAACCAAGAATTGCCAAATTTATTAATTGGGGACACAAACAATGCAATGACAGGTGATTAGAAAACTTAGGACAGTGTGGAGTAGCCAGCCATTGCAGAGTGCCCAGAGACAAAACGACAAAAACTTAAGTAGGGATAAATACTTTTTTTTTTTTTTTTTTTTATGTGTGACTTATCCGAACTAGCTTTCGCGCACTTCGACTAATTGTGATATATATTATTTGATCCTGCAATATTTGGATACCAAAAAAATTTATAGAAAATTAATTTCTAAGTAAGTGATCACTATGAATTGAACTCATCACCTTATATATTCTGAGCTCCTCTACAACATTCACTTATTCTTTTTTAATGAAAACTTTTCTTATATGATATGTGACTTACATTACTTTATTGATCAGCCGTTTGTTTGTATGAAAACTTTTAAGTCCAACACTTTTACTAATATGAATACTAGGTTAATAGTCTAGCATTCTTTCTATAATAATAGTCGTAGGTCAATAATATCTTTTATTTTTTATGATCAGGAGTTAGAGTTTTAATTTTCTAATATCAAGAACCTATTGATCTATCTTTAAGATGCAACATCGAGATACATCGAAATAATAGAAACATAATTATGAGATATCTACAAATTAATATGAGTTTTAAATCGTAGACTTTTAAAAAGGTATTGTGGTTGAATTGTTACATGCATATTTTCAAAGTCCAAGCATTTGACTGTTCTTGGAGACTAGATTAATGACATTGCTTTTATTATAATAATAATCACCAATTTTTGTTTAAATCTCACAATCCCCTCTCTTAAAAAAAAAAAAAAAAAAAAAAAAAAAAAAAAAATCATAAAGAAACAGAAAATATTGTATGAACAAAGAAAAGATGATGGTACCCAACATTTAATTGGTGGGACAACTAATTGATGACCCAACAACAACTAACATGATTTAAGAAGGTTATCTCTACTTTCACGCCTTTATAGTTTTATCTACGTTAAAATATTATTGGAATTTTTTTAAAAAAAATCTTTTAAATTTAGAATGTAACTTCATTTTGATCTCTAAATTTCAAAATTCTCACTTTTAATCTATAGTTAAATAATGTAATATTGAGTAAAATGATAACTAAATTAATTTTAAATTGTAATATACTCATGACGTCATTATTTTACTAAATGAATTTAATTTTTACAATAAAACAAGTATTAAAGTAAACTTGTAGTGGAATTTCAGTAAAGTTGTAACAAAATTTCGCTCCAAATGAGGTTGAACTCAAAGAAAATATACCCATTACATCTTTTATTGTATTAATTTTTTTAGAACTAAATTATTATTATTATTATTATTGAACTAATTTTATTAAATTTTGAATACAAATTTATCGTGGAGAGACGAGACCAACTCAGGCTCTAATAAAAATGTAATAACTAAATTTGAACTTACCAAAATAAAATAAAATTTAAAATATACCAACTAAAATATCTTTAACCCTTTTATTTGAAAAAAATCAATATCTTATTACTCATTTAATAAAAAACACATACTCCAAAAGTTAGAAAACTTCTTTAATAATGTATTGTCAAAACGTACACATTACTTCTAATTTGAAGGGACATAGAAAAAGACAAGTGACACCCTTGTGTGTTTGTACAAAAGTGGGAAAAAAAAAAAAAAAAAAAAAAAGAGAGAGAATCTAGAAGAATATATATAAGGTCTATTTAGTTATCATCAAGTCACCAAAATGTGAACTCTCAACAAAAATGTCAACAAAGTTATTCATAGATTTTATCATTTATCATAATCCTACATCATCTCACAATAAAAAGTGAGATGAATTATTAAGATAGACCAAGAACTTGCTATTATATAATTTTTTTAATGATTGAAATCAAAACTAGAAGCAATTGAATTCCTAATGTGAATATAAATCCACCACATAAACAAAATAAGGGAGAAAAAAATAAAACCAACAAAAAATAAAGAAGAAAATTAAATTATTAATAGAATACTATTGTTTATTACAGCAACATAATGAACCCCAAAATTACATAAATAATAATAATAAATCAAATAAAAACTCCAACTCATAACAAAAGACCCAGAAATTCACAAAAAAATAAAAAAATAAAAAAATAAAAAAATAAAAAATCTCATAATACCCACAAAGAGAGCAGCAATTTGGAAGGGGTCGATCGGTTGAAAACGGAGCAGAGATTCTGTAGCCACCTATTAATGTCTTAAACTCAAATATGTTAAAAGAGTTGGACCATATAATCATACAAATAATTAACATTTACTGGTTAATTCGGATCCAATGCAGCAATTAATTTCCTAAAATTGGAAAAGGCCAATTTTCAAAAAAAAAATCTGGAAAGGTATTAATATTTGTGTAGGCCAATGGATGAATCACCATTAATGATGTTCTATTTAAATAATATCTAAACCTATTTCTTAGAAATTAAGGTTTATTATTATTATTATTATTACTACTATGTTAGAAATAGTAATAACTATGTTCAGATTCTTGACCAAGTTCCTGAGTTTTTTTTTCTCTTCATTTTACTAGTTATAAGGCATTGGTGCAAATTTGGGGTTAGAATTCCAGGCAAATCAACATTTCTCCATTGATTGCTCTGCAAACCAAAGCTCATTTTATTATTTTTTTCCTTTATTTCTTTTTCATTTATGTTCATGAAGGGAAAAAATCTGAACCTATAGCTTTGAAGTCTGACAATTCTCAACTTGAGAATAACTTCCAGTTTAAGACGCACACCAAGATATTATAAATTTAAATTTCATACTCCAAACATATTAATAATGAAAAGCTCATAAATATATTAAAATATGAATAATATAAAATATAAATTACATAAATCAGAGAAAATAGTTCCAGTATTATCTTTTATTTCTCGGGGTGTCTAGTTCCATCCTTCTCTAAGGCCTAATGTATTGAGAGCAATGACAGAACATTAGACTAATATTTTAGTTTCCTAGCTTTCCATTAGGGTAAGTGGGTAGGGATGTTTATATCATATTTTGTAAAATTTATTCATGGATGAAATTTGTTAATCAAAACAAATAATCACACTTTCATTATTTAAGGGAGGATGGGTTCGAATCTCTTTATCTCTAAACTATCTCCATCTATATATTCCTGTTAATTTGTAATATTTACTGCAACCTATACAAGACAGATAAAAACGAAATAATAATAATAATAATGAATGAACAAATAAATAAATAGGACCACAACAAAAAATTTCTAATAGAAAAATGTTAAAAACACTATAACGGTCGCTCATCATCACCTAACTATGCATCAAAACTGTCCCAATTGAAAATAACATTAATCAATACTAAAAATGCTACCAATACCTATATAATAGTTGGACCAGTTAGCTAACTAGATCTCCTAATGAAACTAAGATCATGAGGAGCGAAGCTCCGAATTTCCGGATCGTGATCAATGTAGTCAATGTAGTCAATGTAGTGTTGTTGATGTAGCGTAGGAGGAAAGGCTAGTTAAGCCGTTAACTTATCTTTGTTGATGTCTTGGAGAGAGGCTTTGCCTAGAAGTGTTTTAGGCCAGCTTAAAACTGACCATTCTCATGTAAGAACCGTTTAGACTTCAACTATTCTTACATGACATACCATCTAACCCTACAACATTTAAATGCTAAGGAAACTCGGAGGAAATTATTTCTTAATAGATAACCACTATGAATTAAACTCATAATCTCTTATTTAAGAGAGACTCTTTGACATTAGGTGAATCCATGATATGATTGACTGTTGCTACCCTTATCCAGCAGTCAAAGATACTCATTTGTTTACATAAATCAAATAGAGATCCAAAAGGCAAATGCTGGAGATTAAGAGATTAAAAAGGGAGTTCAGCTATTGGGAGAAACTCCACAGCCAATTCATAAACAGGGATGTGCTTCTTTGATTTACAGAATCCCACTCCAAGGTTGCCCTTCTTTATTCGAAGGTGTCGATAACTCCTCGATCCCCCAAACAAAACTTGGCTACAAGAAAGACTTCAACAATGGATAAGGAAAGAAGAAGAAGAAGAAAAGGCAAACTTTTATATGGCTCCGGTGGCAGTCAGTTTCCTCCAAGTTTAAAACACGAAAACCCATCACCCCAGCTTTCTTTTATTTTATTTTTTTTATAGGAAACGATACGAAACTTTCATTGATGAATGAAAATTACAAAAGAGTTTTCTTTTATTTCCTCTACTTTCTTTAACCAAAAAAAGAACTCTCAAAAGAAATAATCAGAACAAACCCCAACTTCAAAATTATTCCTGTAATATTCCCATGTGACAGGGTTGTTAGATTTACTTGGCTTTCCCCATTTGTAGCTTTGACTTAACAACTCAGTGGTATAGTCTTATATAATGTTTCGATAGGCAATAACTTTTCAAATATCAATGAAAAATTGTGTTTCCTATAAAAAAGAAGGATTACTTGGCTTTCCACATCATCTTGCCACACAACGAATCACCACAGTAACTTTTTCACCCAGATTTTCTATTTGCAGGAAAACCCCTTTTTTTTCTTTTTCTTCACGATGAATGAGCATCGGTCACGTCTTAAATGTGGTGGGTTTTTTTTTCTTTCAAATTAGCAGTTAGCCTCTCCAATAGGTTCTAGTTCTACAACCCTCCGACAAAATTTTCTTGATTCGACAAAAACTTCTCACGTCTTTACTTTCTTCTACAGTCGTCATCTCGTGTTACCGACCAAACAAACGCCACGACTTCTTCCTTCACTGGCACTATTCTTGCTTCTTTGAACTATATTTAAATCGATTTCCTTGAGCACATTTTGAATTTTTTTTTATTATTGTGATAACGCTTTTCAGCAGCTCTTCCTCTTCCTTCCTCCATATTTTTTATTTAACAATTTTTTGGGGCTTTCAGAATAACCTTCTCAGGTCAAAGATTTTCATGGAAAAACTAGATAATTCTTAATTTTGTATTGAAGAACGATCTCATTCTTGGATACTTTCTTAAATCTCCTCTCTCATTCCTAACAAGCCTACAACTACTATTATACTAACTACTCGCAAGTCTCAACGGTAACTAAACTAACCAACTATTATAAAAACCTAAACCTAAACCTAAGGCTATCAGGGAATTTGGGAGAGAAACCAATTTATTTCCCAAGATGACTTCCAGGTTGTAGACTCCTCCATACCACACAAAACATAGTTGTCAATCTGATTCCATTCAGTAAATCTAAAAAAACAGAAACCGAGTCTTGTTTGGAAACAAGACTTATACACCAAAATGAGGATTTATGATACCTACAACTACAAGAAATCAATGAACCATTCATCCAAATCAACTCGTGAACTTCACTTCTCTAAGAAAGGTTACCAGGTATTTGCTTAAGAACATTAGTCAAACACCCCCAGAAACATGAAAAAAAAAATGCACAAGTGCTGCCATATTTCAAGAATTACGAGTAATGAAAATAAGATATGATTCTGATCTTCACTATCTTTCAACTTTCATAAATAGCACACCAAGACTGCTTGTAAAGCAAGCATAGGCACTGTCATTTATAAATTTTCAGTGTTATCTAAGCCACCCTTTAGTATGATCAAAATAAACACATTGAACTTCAGAATTATAGATTTCCAAGAACTCAGTGTCTACGAAAGCACGGAGAAGATACCTAAAATATTTTTTTTGCTTCTTTTTCTATAAGGAAAACTCGTAAACCTTAAAGCAAAGCAAGGAACTATATTTTTCTAAATTTACTCCTGAGATTTCTTCAAGTAACAAACTTCCAAGACATCTGTTGTAGCTGCCCCCTTCGGTTTCAAGATTGAACAGTGGCCAACTGACTACCTTGGTCTCCCGCTCAAAGGTAATCCAAACTCAACACAGTTCTGGAATCCAGTTGTTGAGAAAATTAGTAAAAGACTTCATAATTGGAGCTCTTCTCATATTTCAAAGGGTGGAAGGCTAACTCTCCTCAATGCGGTGCTTGCTAATATTCCTATCTATTATTTCTCTCTTTCTTGCCCCTAAAAAAGTCACCAACACTATTGAGAGATTGATGAGGAAGTATCTTTGGAGGGGAAAGGATGGTTCTAGTTTTAGCCACTTAATCAAGTGGGAGAAGGTGACTCTCCCGCTTCAACATGGTGGATTGGGTGTTAATGACATACATAAAAAGAACATATCCCTTTTGGCTAAATGGCATTGGAGATTTTTTGATGAACCTGAAGCTCTATGGAGAATTTGTATTGCCACTAGATATGGAATGTCTATTGATCCTAAGAAAGTTGGCATTTGTGGCATTAGAGCATCCAAAGGTCCGTGGAAAAACATTGATAGATGGAAGCACCTTATTTACAACAACTCATCCATAAAGATTGGGAATGGAGAACATACTTCTTTCTAGACCGACAATTGGCTTGGCTCAAACGCTCTCAATACTAAATATCAAATTGTTTATAACCTATCTATTAGCCAATGTGCTACTATTGCTTCTCTATGGGATTCATCTTCTCGCACTTGGGATTTCAAATTGAGAAGACAGCTAAAGGATGAAGAGATCAATGAATGGGCTGGTTTTTTACACGACATGGATAGTGCATCCCCTGCTATTGGTACGGATTCTTGGTGATGGGACAGAGAGCCTTCGGGAACTTTTTCTACAAAATCGATGCTTGAGATTCTATCTATCGACAGCCCTCATGCAAAGGTTGATATGTATAAGGAGATTTGGAGTGGCCCTCATCCTAAAAAAATCAAGTTTTTTGTTTGGGAATTGAGTCATGGGATTTTGAACACAAATGACAACATTCAACGAAAGGCTCCTTCACTCTCAATTTCTCCTAATTGTTGCATCCTTTGTATTGAAGAGTTTGAGAGCCATTTCCACCTTTTTATCCAGTGCAACAAGGTCAGAAGAATTTGGGATTATCTTCTCAAGGTGTTTAGATGGAACTTGACATTGCCTGGTAGCATTCAAGATGTTGTTCTTTACACAATCATTGGACATCCTTTCAAGGAAGAGAAGAAGGCTCTTTGGAAAGCCTTTATTTTTGCCACATGGTGGACCATTTGGAAGAGGAGAAACGCTATGCTCTTTGAAGATGATGAATCTGACAAGCATGACATTATTGAGGCCATTACAATCTTGGCTCTTACTTGGGCCCACTCTATTGCCCCATTCAAAGATTATAGTTTTTCTACCTTATCATCTCACTGGCAAAGTTTTTTGTAATATTATGACTGACTCTTTTGTAATTTTCATTCATCAATGAAAGTTTGGTATCGTTTCCTATCAAAAAAAAGAAATGGTGGAAGGCTTGTGGAACCAAAACCCTCTTGTTGGTTGGCCTGGACATGGATTTATTATGAAGAGGACTTAAGGCTGTTTAACAAAACCGAAGTAGGTTACAGAGGCTTAAGGCTTCCAAATTACCATCTCTGCGTGAAGGATGAAAGCAATAGACTTTTCAACTTAATTTTGGCAACCCGTAAACATAAGAGTTTGATCAATGAAATTCTATCCCGAAATGGGATTAACCTAATGTCTGCTAGTGACTTTGAGAATGAATACCTCAAGTACTACTCTAATCTATTTGCTAAAAATGTCTCCTAGTGGTTTTTCCCCTACAAATTTGTATCCGTGTCCAATTAGTCCAGAACAAGCAGGACTTGAAGTGAGTTTTATTGAAGAATTTTTACGTGTTGTCTCTTCATTGGGTTGATAGCTTTGCAGCTAAGTTTCTAAAATCATTTTTGGATACCACCAAGCATGATTCTTTTTTATCATTCATTGAGTGTCTAGGTAAGCTTACTCACCCCTCGACTATTCTCAGAAAACAGTTGTATGCCCCTACTACATTTGATTGTCAAGGAAACCTATAGAAAATTAATTTCTAGTTAGGCGGTCATCATAGATTGAACCCGTAACTTCTTAGTTCCCTAAGACCGGCCTCTTGACCACTAGATCAGTCCATGATAGTTATGGTTCATTTTCTTTTCTCAATAGAAACTATTAACTTTTCTTTGAATGAAAGATATTTGTTTCATTCCAAATAAATTGTAACCGAAGTCCGATTTTCGTCCAATTAGTGTTATCTCATGTGCTTTACCTTAGTCTATTGGGATGGAACCATAAAACACTCTTCTCGAATTTGAATTTTGAGGGGATGAATAAAAGGTTTCATAATTGGATGTTTTTATTTTATTTTCAATGGGTGGAGACACGCTATTCAAGCTACTCTTGTTCGTTTCTCGATCTATTGCTTCGGGTCCCTTTAATTCAAGCAACTATTTCTCATTGATTAATGTGGCAAAGCCTGTTTGTGATTTTTATTCGTGTGTCCGGACCATCTTACACGTATTTCTTATTTTTTTATAGGAAATTGAAAATATTTTCATTAATGAGATGAAAGTGTTACAAGATTTTGAGCGAGCCGTTTTTTACAATGAGATAGCACGGTAAACTACAATACTCTACTTCTTAGATAGTTGAACTATGTACCTCTTAGTGTTAGAAAACCATGTACATCTTGGTGTTAGAAAGTATCCATGTGTTAAGATAATTCCATCTTACACGTACCTCAACACTTTTTCTACTACTTAAAGGTCCCTCGTAATTACACTCTACACACATTCTCTCTCACTACTATCCCTCTTACACACTTCTTTCTCACTAATCTTTCTTCACACCTTTTTCTCTCATTACCTTCCAACAACGCACTCTCACCAATTTCCCTCTTTCTATAACTTAAATTATTATCATCATAGTATGTTCTTAGACGGGATAAATAAACTAAAGTTCAAATACCCCAAGAGAATTTTTTTTTTTTTATTTCATAGGATGAAAAAGAAAAGCAAAAAAAAATAATCTAAATTTGGTGAACAAAGACTATGATTAGAAAAATAATGAAGGCTTTTTTATGGAGAATGAATGGGGGCGAGAAAGAAGCCCTAGATTTCTTCTAGTTATCATTCGTTTGGGTGCATTTCGTTTTTCTTTTCCTTTTTTGTTTGGGTGTATTTCTTTTTTCTTTTCCTTTTTTTTTGTTTTGGTGCATTTCTATAAATAGATTTTGGTTGTACCTTTCACTAAATCAATTATTCGTAGATTCTCTGTTTCCTCGAGATGAAATATGTAAACGAATGGAATAGCTGGTTATTAGAATTTAGGTTCTCTCTCTCTTAGAGCAAGTGGTGTATGACCGTCCTTCCAATCTAATGATAAAGAAATGTGGTCCTTGGGCTCCTATAGTTGGCAAGAAAATAGTTTTTTGGACAAGACTATTGATTTAGAAGAAATGTGGGGAGTCTGTGACTGGGTATATTCTTATGTCATTCCTGGTGTACCCTTCCAGAAGTGTCCCTTTTATTAATTTCAACAGCGGGTAAGCTCCTTTAGCTTAGGTTGGGAGAATTATCTTCCCTTGCTCCTCTGCACTTGTTTAGGGAAATATATTTCAGTTTCCTAGCCCAAAAAATTAATCATTTAAAAGAAACTGATTGCATTAAAACACAAGCTTAGTTTTGGCACTGCCAGTTTAACCTATGAAACAACAGTATGCTGAGAGCAACAGACAAGGGAGCAGCGTTACATAATGCTCCATAAAAACAAAATAGGTTTCTAAACTCCATGGGTTACTCTACTTATAAAACCTGAAAACCTGTGGCTGGAAACTAAACAGGCTAAACTTGGGATATTAATGTGAAGAAAGAGTCAATAGTGCAAGAAGCATAATTTTAACATCAGTTTAAGGTTAATAATAAAAACAAAGCAATTAGATTTGCAACTAATGCATCTTTTCATCAAACACATTCTTACCACCTCAAACAAAGATGGCTTGATAAACTTTTCCACTGAACTTTCAGCATTTTGGTAGTCTGCCTCACCCCGAAAATAGGTCGAATTGAAAGATCTATTATGAAAAACAAAATTCACCAAAAAATAGAAAATCAACTCTAAATATTGACCTGAAAGCTAAAATAATTATGATGGAATAATAATCATATCTTCACTAGGAACATAAAATTGGAAGTGGTAATAAATTTCATCAATGAAATCTTAGAGGAAGCTCATCCCAAACTTGAGGAGAGAAAAAAATGACAGTTTTACTCTGTTGGACAAGAGAAGCAGAGGCATGTAGGAGAGTAGGTTATTTCTCGTAAAAGTCATAATATCCTTTCGCCTATTGCAACCACGAATCATGACATAATAAAGTCGCCTATAACACTAATATATCTAGTGTGATATTTCAACAAGTATTGCAGCATCAACAAGCTTCCTATGGCAAGATTTTCTTCATGTGAATCTTTCTTTTTGTAAAAACCTTTTCATTGATAATGAAGAGAGGATATTGTATGTCTTTGTGAAGGTGTGTTTTTCAAAAGCAAAGCAAAGGTTATTTGGAATGATTCGGCCCTCCTTTGGCATTTTGAGAAGGAAAGAAACCCAAAGGATTTTTTTTTTAAGATAAGTCAACTTTGCAGGAGTCTTTACTCTTTTTCAAGTAGCGTACAGCATATGAGTCCTTGGTGGTATTCTAGAGCCTTGAGAAATTATTTTGTAATAATAGTTCTCATATGACCATTAATAACTAGAAGGGTTTTTCTTTTGTACTTTGTAATCTTTGGGAGGGGGCTTTCTCTTCTTCGCCCCAAAGTGGTTGATTCTTTTTTCGTCCCTTGTGTTATGAACATCAGCTTGTAAATTTTATAAATATATAACTCACAAATATCCCTTTTGATGTAATTTATTTTTCTCCATCCATACCTCACTCGGATGTCAGACCTGATCCACTAAAACACAGAAGCTGAAATGTCTAAGGGCGAAAACAAACTAGCCTTAGACCTATCATCAAAGATGACAAGTGCCTCCTATGAAAACTTAAAACTGGTCGTGCTCCCTATAACTAAAATATTTTGGAAAAGAAACACATACGCCAACCCCTATAACTAAATTATTTTGAAAAAGGAACGCATACACCCAATAATTAAATAAATAACAAAAGAAAACTAGATAAAATGATACACAGTTTAGAAGCATGTTCTACAATAAGTTCAATCTTTATTCAAGGACTAGCCAATTTGTCAATAGCCCTAAACCCCTCTGATGAACCAAACTCAAAGATGCCCAGACAAATCTGTTATGAAGAAAGACAACTCAGCTTTTAGCCTCCCTAGTTCCTCTTTCCACCATTTTAAACCACCAATGAAAAAAACATCCCAAATAGTTTTGTGAGAATTTTTTTTTTTCAAATACTGAACAAAAGGTGAAGACAGAATAAAAGGTGATTATCGAAAGCACTTTCCTAATGAAAAATTGGTCAGAGCAAGGTATACTTGGAATACAAGACATGAAGAGGTGTATCAAAACATAGTCATGTCAATTATTGAAGCATTTAGGACTCCCTTCCCGACAACAGGAATCACTTACCCTAATGCCAAGGACGCACAAGGCAAGACAACCTTACTTAGATTCTTTTGATATGAACTCCTTTTTTTATTTTTTGATAACAACTTTATATAGTTTCAAAAATGAAGAAAAAAAATTCTAGTAAAAAAACAAAATATGTTTTCAATAATGTTTATTTTTAAAGATAGGAAGATTATGGTTTCAGATGAAATGGAATTTAAAGGTAGGAAGATGATAGGCATGTCATCGTGACAAGAAACAGAACGAAATGATAGCCATATACCAAACTTCTACTACATAATGCTGATGTCTACATGAACCCATCCCAAAGCCAAATATTATGATCTAAAGACAAAGACCCAACAAACTTAACTGCCACAACTGAACATCATCCCCCAAAAACTATCTTCATACATGGCAGCAACCTGAAGTAACAAAACTAGAATAAACCACCCAAAGGAAGAAAAGAAGTATAGAAAATCACCTATATCACTAGATGCAATAATACCAAGGAAAGAAATTTGGCCCAATAAAACAGAATCCTTCAATTTTAAGGTTTTTTCCCACGGCCCTCAAGACCAACATTCTTTGACTTGCCACCATCTTCGGAGGAATGATCATTGGAAGTCCTACGACAAAGTAAAATACATGAAATTATAATTAATATAAAACTAAAAAGAAAAATAAGGCAGCAACAATTATATTGGATGGATGTCATGTTTACATTTTACGCTTCTTTGCATTTTGTTTGATGCTCTGCACCATATCCATCGCCATCTTCTGGTGCTCTCTAGTTTGTGAGTGCAGCTCCAAGCCTTCAACTGTTTCACAATCAACTTTACAAATCCTACACCATCCCATGCTGGTTGGTTTCCTCTTCCGTGAGTTATCAAAAGATTCAATGTCTCCCTGAAGATTTTCATTTTCAGAAAACAAGGATGAAAACAGAAATGCAAGAAGATATATATATATATACATGTGTGTGCATAGATTTGAAACATTGAAACTTAACTGCAAAAAATCTACCATCATCTGCAAGAACCTGACGAGAAAAACTGCTTCTAAAACCAGGTTCACCAAGTCGTGGGTGATTTGACCTATGCCCTCCACCAAATGGATCCAAGTTACCAAGCATAGACAGATCTCCTATTCGAGAATGACCAGGATGTAAACCAAAAGCATTAGGCTCACCCAAACGTAAATGCCCAGGCAAGTTTCGAGGACCAAAATGTCTATCTTGTCCAATTAAATCACCCATTCTCGCATGTTCACTCATCCTAAAATTTCCAGGACCCTCAAATTCACCTCTTTGCAGATGGTTACGAAAATTGAGAAGCCTAGATTCACGTAATGAAAGTGGATCACCCAAATGCCGAGGAAAGTCCTGACCATCAATTTCATCCACACCATGAAACCCTGGACGACCACCAAACCCCCGTCCATGATGTTCATGAAGAGGACTTCTTGGACCAAATCCTTCCACAAAACGCCGACCAAAATGAGAATCTTCATAAAAACCAACTGGTCTATCAGTATCTGAAGGATGCAATGCACCACCCATCTCAAAGGGCCTCAAAGAGTAATTTCCAACTCTCTGAGCAAGATCAGAATCCAAACGAGAAGGCCTAGGGAATTGCCTGAGAGCATCTTCAGCATCTGCCTGATTAATAGGATGCCGAATCGTGTCTAATGGGAAGGAATTTAGATGTTCCTCATGCATCAACTTAAACCTCTCATCCCTCAAGCCAAGTTTGGAAGAGTCAGGACCTGGGGCACCATTCAAAGTTAACACATTATGAGGAACCCCTGGGTGATGCAACGGACGGTGTTCCATGGTTCCAGGAAGATGGGAATCAGGCCTTGGCCTTTGATTAGAAAATATCTCAGTTTCCAAAGGAAGAATGGGGCGTTGAACACCAATTTGAGCTTCAGGAGCATGCAACAGTCCCCTTGAATCAAAAGGCCCAGGAAGCTTTGAACGAAAGTGTGCTCCAACTGAATCACCAACGGTCATCTTTGAAACACCTAGAGAAGCATGTGGTTGGCTTAGACTATAGGATGCTTGAGGACCAATAGATCGTTCCAACACTTGTTGAGGACCATAGTGACTTGGCCCTCTACCAAAAGATGTAACAGATCCAGATTCTGGAATACCATGTGGAAGAAACGGTTCAGATGGATTAAATGGCTGCCCAGGATGAGCTACCAAGCCAAGAGCATGTGGCCTAACTTGCATGGACGGAATATTTGAAACATGTGCTTGATGGTAGAGTCCTGGAGGAGGTGGAGGGGGTGCATGTAACAAAGTTGATGTCTCACCTTGTTGAAGTGCAGTATGAGACGGATTTTTATCTTGAAACGGATTTTGATTCAACTGTTTCAATTTCATACGGTCAGGACTACCAAGGATTGCTTGTGAGCCCTCATTTGCACTAGAAGAAGGGTGCAGAGTCCCACTAGTGTCATTCTGCATCCTATTGCTTTGTTCTTCCCGTAGTTTAGTGTCTTGTGGTGAAATCTTCTGAAGAGAGCCTTCTTGATTTCCTTTATTCTCATTGACCAAATCCTCTAATTTCTTAGGTTCAGTGCTAAGATCTTTCTGGTCCTGAATACGGGCTTCTCCTAACTTGTCACTGCTTGAATGATCAAAAGCACTTTCTGTCGTCTCATGCTTCCCCTCAACCTGCTTGGTCTTACCACTACCACCTACATCCAATTTAGAGTCCATTGCCCCATTTTGTGGAGTACTTTTGATTGATGCATCATATCTACTTCTATCATCGGGCACCTTTAAATTAGTTTCAGATTTTTCAGTCAACTCGCCAGCATCTGCCCCAAGATTAGATGACACATCCAAATGATTTGCAGCTCTTTTGGCATCCTTTTGAGAAGATAATCCACCCTCTCGTCCATCCAGACTTAATTTGCGTTCACCAAAATCATCTAGCAACTGCACCTGATTACTATTATTACCAAATGTTTGTCCATGTTTTATAGTTGGTTGGTTAGCACCAGATTGTATTGGCCTCCCTGGAACACCAACCATAGATTGTGAATAAGGCATAGACTGTACTCCTTGGTTAGGCACTAAAGGCCTTCCTTCAGAGTTTTGAGAAGAACTATGTTGCATGCCATGTGGTAAATTTATATTGTGTTGCAACTGCGCATACCCATGATGTTGTGACAAAGAATTTGGAGGTCCTGGTGGACGCATTTTTGGTGTCATATGCTGTTGATGCTGCATAAACTGAGCATGCTGTCCAAAATGTTGGTTTTGATGCACAGCTTGTTGTGATGCAGATTGTTGCACTTGCTGCACAACAGGACGTTGGTTGGATGACTGTCCAGGGCCTCCAGGTTGTTGGGAATGGGATGGTATATGTAGTTGTTGTGCTGCAGAAACATTCTGAACCTGATTGGATGATACCAACATTGTCGGATGTTGCTGATTTTGGTACAGATGAGGTTGGGTTGGGCGCATAGGAGGTGGTTGTGGTAATTGAGGGTGCATTTGAACGGGTGGTTGGGATGGTTGGTGAGCCCCACCTTGAGCATGCACCGATAGGACATTTTGAGGAACTCCCAATGGCATTTGTTGGTGATTTTGTGGCTGGGGATAAGAATGATAGCCTGTTGCAGTATATGTTGGTGGATTTTGTGTTTGGGATTGTGCATTAGGCGTCATTGATAGAGATTGATTAATCTGAGGGTTGGGAAGCTGAGAATGGTGTTGAGTTGGGGCTTGAGAATGGGGTGGTGGCTGAGAAGCAGGATGGTGAGGTGCATGGAAAGGAGGATGAACCTGTTGCTGAATTTGAGCCTGGGAATGAGGCTGCTGATATTGTGGCATATGCACAAGTTGCTGTGAATTGGGCTGAACTTGAGGGTATGACTGAGGTTGGGATTGTGCTTGGCCATGTGCTGGTGGGTGACCCTGCTGTTGAATCTGAGATTGACCAACTGCATGTGTTTGGGCATGCATATGTGATTGAATCTGCCCATGTGGCTGAAGCATTTGTTGAGGCTGGGTTTGGGGTTGGGGATGAGGTTGGGGTTGGGATTGTGGATGGACAGGAACTTGGGGTTGAGATTGAGGCTGAGCTTGTGGCTGGGATTGGGGATGTAAAGGAACTTGGGGTTGAGATTGAGACTGAGTCTGAGTCTGGGGCTGAACGTACCCCTGAGGTTGTTGCTGGACAGCCGTTTGTGAAGGAAGAGCTTGAGATGGTTGTGGCTGCTGATACGGAACACCTGTCTGTTGCTGGTAAGGGTAGTATTGCTGGTACTGCTGTTGATAAGGATCATATCCAGGATACTGCTGATAGTATTGTTGATACTGTTGTTGCTGTTGATACCACTGTTCTGCAGTTGGCACAGCAGCTTGAACAACAGCTGAACCTTGGGAACTTGCATTGGCCTGCTGATTGGGATCTTGTGCAGTAGCACTAACTGCAACACTCTGTGTAGATTGGGCTTGAGATTTTGTCATTCCAGCAGACTGTGCCTGATCAGTAGCAGCTGTCGTGCCGCTGGCCGTCGTGCCTTGTGCACCTTGTGCTTGTGCTTGAGGCTGCACTCCCTGCCAATCAACAATATACACGAAAATCAAAAAACAATAACAAAAATATGAATTACATACATTTCAATCTTTACTTCTGAAAACTGAATGGTAACTTAAAATAGAGGAAAACTGCACTCACTGTACAAGTTTGTGCGTGCTCCTGTACTTGCCGGTGTACGAGTTGAATCCCACAACGATTGCATAAAACCGGGGAATTTCCAAAGGCACAGGCTGAACAATGAGTTACACAATCAGACAACGGACCTTGCCAAGTGCATCCACTTCTATGATACAAGCAATGGACAGCTATTTTTCCAATAGTATCAGCTAGAGTTTTATTTGATTCAACAAGTGGCTGCAAAATAATAGTTAAATAATGAGCATAAATATAGAACATGAAACACAGGCAATGGAGTTTATGACCACAGATACAACCTTGGAATCGGCTTCTGTAACTAAATAGCCGTCGTACGGGCAAGCCCTCGTAGTGCTGACTACATACGTTAAACAAGGCTTGCAATACAAATGAGTGCACTGTGATTGCAATGCTTCATGTGGGTAAACAAGCAAACGGCAAACAGGGCAGAAATACTCCCCAGCAAGAGACTGAATGTTCAATATGCACTCGTTATCGAACCCCATTATGAAGTTAACTTTTTGCTGCAATTCCTAACACATAAATCCTCTCGACCTGAGTTCAAAGTACCAGTGAGAAAAGTTATTCATTGTAGAACACTGAAAAACTCGACAACAAAATAAAAACGAGAATTATCCAGAGAAAGAATTACAAATTGCAACAAACTTCAAAAAATGAACTCCAGCGCAAATTGTCCAACCCAATTACGAACCACATTCTCAACAAAAATTGCTTAATCAGTGAAAATGATGAGCAAATGAACATGAAACAAAGAAAAACATAGAATAATGGAGATTAAAAACACTAAAACCCTCGAGTGAAAGCAGACGAATCAAAAACCAAACAACGAAATCATGCACAAATTTCAAGCGCAATAACTTCGTACCACAATAATCGAAAAACGAGCTTTCAGAATCCAAAACCGCTTCCAAACATCATCAGCGCAACAGAAACCTTCAATTTTAGGTCGACAAGAAGGAAATTTAGGGTTTTGAATGCCGAACAAAATCAAAATTGAAGGTGGAAAATATCAAGAAAAACGCACAAATCAAAACAATTCAGAAAAAAAAACTCCTAAGGTGAATCGGAACTCCGGGAGGGAAGAAAAAGCTATGGCGGTGAAAAACAATGAAATCGAGACTTAGCCCTAAACCGGGGTGTGAGAATGGGATCTCTTGCTCCGTTATACCTCTTAACGGCGTTTGTGGGAATGCGGCAAATTCCCTTGTGATGTGATTCTTCGCTATAACGGCGCGTATAAATTGACTTTGGTTAGGGGCCAAGGGCTTAGTTTCTAAATTCTACCCATTAATGTAATAATTATTTTAATTTTAGTTGTTTAACTTGAATTTTATTTTAGTGCATAAACTTTGATCTATGTTACTTTCAAAAATAAAAAATAAATAAATAAACTTTGATCTTTGTTTTTCTAAAAAAAGGTAACATTTGTCTTTCAAAAACAAATATTTACTTTTCTTTTAAAAAAATTGTAAATTTTAGAAATATGTTTCCATTTTGTTTTTCATTGTATTGAAATTATTATTATAGAATCAATTTTGAATAATAAACTTCAAATTTATTATATGGACTACTTTTAAGTTTTGTTTAAAGTATAAAAAAAAAAACTAAAAAACTAAAATTATATTTATGAAAGTTCAAGGACAAACATAACCAAATTTAAAGTTCGAAAACTAATATTTGTCGTACCAAAATGGAGTAAAGCTCAGAGTTTGTGTATCAAAATTATATTTTACACCCTAATTAATTTGCCAAATTATAGCCTAGTTGAACTTAATAATTTTGGTCACTTCGGTGGTTCCCATTCTTTAGTGAGTGTGAACAATATCTTGTTAATTCTCAAAACTTTTATAAAATCAATATTGGCTTAAAGGTTGTGAGATTTTTGTTTTTGATAACTCAGAGCTTAACAAAATCTCTTTTAATAATACCTCTCACCAATTGTTCTCCTTATTTTGTTTTTTTGGTTGGACCTTGAAGTGATATTGGATCGATTTTCTTCAATTTTAGGTCAAATCGAAAACATAATCGATCCAATCAATTTGATAGGAAGTGAATCAAGATAAAATCATTGGTTTGATTTTCTCTTGATTTTAGACTAAATCAAGAACAGATCCAATTAAATTGATTTGACAAAAAAAAAAAAAACTGAACCAATGTCCAAAATAAAGGCGTGTATTTGCAAGTATCGTCTCATTACAACTTCCTTTTACATATGCAAATTTTATTCAATATCTATTGTACTAAGTCAATATGTCCATGCAATTTTCATGGTATTTACCAAGTTAAGAAGCAGGAACCAAGTTCTGCATCGTCGTTCAGAAAGTATTTGATGAATAAAAAGTCAGAGAAGTCCAAGGACGATGCAGGTTCGGAAAAAGTTAAAGATGGAGCAGCCTCCGAAGGTATCGATCCCCCGGCGGTGCTGCACCCGAGATGACCCTCCCATGTGGCTGAGGGGCAGAGCCTGGTGGTGCATAATGCTGCTGCTGTTATTGCTGGCTACCTGGAATCGGCTGGGGCGAGTGGGGATGGCATGCTCGAATAATGAGGGTATGGTGGATAATATTGCACGAACCCAAACTGCGGTCGCGGGTGCATTGCGTGATATGGATATTGATGTCCCTGTTGGTGTTGTTTGTCTGAACCGAGTCTAGTTTCGGTTGGATCGGTAGGTTCGTTAGGGGGCGCCCCTGCATCGTGAGTCGAAACCATAGCTCCCATTCTTTGAGAAGGTAGTGGTGGAATATTGGAGTAGTGCAGTTGTTGAGGGTCCAAAGAATGCATCTCTCTAGCCTTGTTAAGGAGCTTCATTGCCACTGGATCATTAACCCTGATGAGTTTGAAAAGTAAGTAATCTCATTAGCAATACATGTCTCTACATTGTAAATGACAAAAGAAGTTAAGAAACAACCCTGATGATTAATTCCTAAATAAGTGACCACTATAGATTGAACTCGTCACTTCTTAAATCTCCAAGGTATTTTTTGACCATCAACCCGATGATTCACAATGTCTAATCATTCAAAAGTAATAGTTCAGTCGTACCCAAAATAACAATCGTTTATATTTTGGTGGGACAACTCTCCAGTTTCAGGCATCTCATGTCTGTAAGTAAATGCATATCCTCTTCGGCATTTACCCCTAATAAAGAAAATTGTTGTGATTCAAACCTTTATATTTTAAAGAACAATTATTATTCTAACCATTATATAAGGTATAAGACTCTTAAGTTCCCATATATTTTCATAGAGGCATAAGCCTCTTATGTTTGAGGTGTAAAGTTCTTATGATTCAAAGAAGCCTCAAGGCTAAAGGGTAGAATTTTACCTCAAGGTGAGTCTCAATAGCTTTTTTACAACATTTCAATCAAAGTGAGAATCTATAGTCGCTTAAATCTTCATCAAATTTATTTCATTGTATGTGTAATAGACCTATAATTTGAGGGTTTTTTTTTTTATATATTCGTGACAGTTTGAACAGACTAATGTCATGGGGCATACCACCTAACCCTACAATATTTAAAGAAATACTTAAGAAGAAAGTACATACCTTCCGGTCATGCTCCTCGGCAAAATATTCCCTGTTCACATTGCTCCTAGGAATAGCATCATTGGAAATGATGGACGGGACGGGACAGTATCTCGAACCTGAACTGGTAAGCCATATTCAAGGTCCAAAATGCAAGCCTGACATACATTTTTTAACTTACTGCACGTTTGGCAAATCTCTGTTTTCTTATATCTGGCGTCACATCCAGGTCTCCACCTGAAAACTGTAAATGGACGTGTGCAAATTTTGCATTCTTTACCATAACCACCTTTCATCTGTATTCAGATATCACATTCATTTAATTTATATAAGAAAAAAAACGTATAAATCAAATATAAGCCATGAGTTGCAAAAGAGCACAACTCCACGAACGACCCCATTATTTCCAGTCCTGTCTGAATCAAGTTACGTGCACCTCAACTATTTTTATGGACATAACACATTATGACCAGGTTACATACACTCCGACTATCTTATCGGACAGACCAAATGACCAGATTATGTGCACCTCGACTATTTTCACGAACACATGACATGACCCTACAACATTACGCATATTTCATTACCATTAAAAAAATGATAATTACTTTTAAAGAAAAAATGGTAAAATTCAATTTAACATCATGGTCAGGGTTAAGATTCAAGAATTTGTTATTTTAAAAAAAAAATTATATTTAGCCCTCATTACTCATTAGATCCTAAATATAAAAATAAATTTTATGGTTTTTTTTAAATATAATATATATTTTTTTTCATTTTGATTTTAATTAGGTTTTTTTAAACAAATCGTGACACCATTTTTTTTTTTTTGGAAACAGTGACAAACCATTTCTTAATACATCACCTTTTAACCACTTCATAATACGCCTATAGATGGTAACTATTTTTTTACATTCTTTCTCAAAAAAAAAAAATAATAAACTATTTTCTATATTCACTTTTTTTTTGTTAATAATAATTCACGCCTAATGGTCACAATTTCTTTTCCTAATTTTATAACTTTTAGCGTCGATATGTTTACAAACTTTAGAAGAAAAGTAGCACGTGTTTATCACTAGTTTGCCTTAGTTAAATACAAAATTCCATTGAACCAAATAAACCGATTCTTAATATTAAACTAACAAAACGGAACTTTGCATCCAAAAAGACAGCGAATGAAAGTCGCGAATCCAAATTGCAAATCCAGTTTGAGTAAAAATAGTGTCACATTACATAATAAAGTCATGGCAGCAAAGGCAAGATAACAACATAGAAGTTCAACCGCCTACGCCTCTCGTCCAACGGCCAACCTTTAGTGCCTCAGAGACTTGATCTAGGACGATGCAGGTTCGGACGAAGTTGAAGATGGAGCAGACGCTGAAGGCATCGATCCCAGCGGTGCTGAACCCGAAGATGCTACTCCACGGGGCTGAGGGGCAGAGTTTGGTGGTGGTGCATAATGCTGCTGCTGATATTGCTGGTTACCTGGAAGAGACTGGGGCTGGGGTGGGGGTAGCATGTTATGTGGGTATGGTGGATAATGTTGCACGTACCCGTAATGCGGATAAAATTGTTGTTGATATTGTGCGGGTGGAGGCGGGTGCATTGCGTGATATGGATATTGATGTCCCTGTTGGTGTTGTTTCTCTGAGCCGGGTCTAGTTTCGGTTGGACCTGTAGGTCCATTAGGGGGCGCCCCTGCATCATGAGTCGAAACCAAAGCTCCCATTCTTTGAGGGTCCATTGATGGGTAGAATGCTCTCTCTTGCTGAGGTGGTGGTGGTGGAATATTGAAGTAGTGCATTGGTTGAGGTTGAGGTTGATCATGACTTCCTTGCGGGTGTAATTGGTTGTGCTGCTGCGAGATAACTGCTCGTGGCAACAGTCCGCTGTGCACTGCTGCTTGCTTCGCTTCATCAGAACCTTCGGACTCCGGTTTCGGTGCTTGAGGTCTACCCCACATCAATTTCAACCTAAGGCCCTTTATTACCAGCTTGTTAGAAAGCTCTGATGCAGCTTTCTCTGCACCTTCTCTAGTGGTGTATGATACAAAAGCACATGCCCGCTGTAACACCATTCTGATGGATTCAATTTCACCATGAGCATAAAAGTTATCCCGAAGATCTTGCTCGGTGACTCGAGCATCAAGTCCGCCCACATACAAGGTTCTAATACTCTCATCCTCGGGAGGTTCCAAAGAAGGCATCTCTCCAGCCTTGTTAAGGAGCTTCATTGCCACTGGATCATTAACACTGAGGAGTTCGAAAGAAAAAAAATAATAATAATTTCGTTAGTAATATATATTTTTTGAAACAGTAACAGTAATTTCATTGGCAATATATCTCTGTACATTCTAAGTACAAAAGATGCGGCACGTTCAGAAAAATACATATGCAGATATTCATAAACTGACAACAAACAAATTTGAGAAAATGATTAAAAGAAAAGAGGATGTCTCTTGGGGGCATATGAAAAAAATGAGGCAGCTGAGGTAAGACTAAACAAGTTTCACTTCCACCTTCAATGAACTGATGAGAAATCAACCCAACGAGGTCAAGGGGATTACAAGGTTGAAATTGTCAAAGTGGGACAGAATATGAATTCCAATGTTTCATCTTTGGAAATACAACTCAACTCACAACTAAATAGTAAATAATAATTTAAGTATCCATTGATCAATGTAAATAACAGAGAGCCTAATAGTCAAGAGGGTCTTGGGGTGCTAAGAGGTTATGGGTTCAATTCATGGTGACCACCTACTTAGAAATTAATTTCCTACGAGTTTCCTTGACATCGAAATGTTGTAAAGTCAGATGATATGTCCCGTGATATGAATCGAGGTGCACGCAAGCTGGCCCAAACTATAAAAAAAATGTAAATAACTGAGAAACTATCTCCCCCACCCCCAATTGTTGTTGTCTTGTTGAATTAAAAAACAAACTGATCAACTATCCTCTTTTCTAATAAATAATTAATATAGAAAGACTGGTCCATCTACAGCTGAAACAAAGCTTAAAAGATGCAGCCAAATGCAAGATGATGACTGAAAATCATAGAGAAATTTGGGATGTTTTGAACAGATGAGGCACACAACAGCTAATCATTCAAAAGTAATAGTTCAGACTTCAGCCATACCCATAATAACGATCCTTTATATTTTGCTGGGACAATTCTCCAGTTTCAGGCATCTCATGTCTGTAAGGGCATTCAGAACCTCTAGTGCATTCACCCCTGATATAGAAACTACAAACATGCGCACGGTTCCTCTTGTAATATGGAGTAGTTCGTTGAAGCTTCAGAATAGTATCGTTAGGCCGAGCCTTTCCAAATGAAGACTCATAATCAATACCAGCTCTTGCCTGCATGGTCAACATTCAACTGAATTAGCATAAAGTGAGAACGAGAGGGCTAC
The DNA here is from genome assembly GCA_037832685.1 of Sicyos baderoa. Taxonomy (NCBI): domain Eukaryota; kingdom Viridiplantae; phylum Streptophyta; class Magnoliopsida; order Cucurbitales; family Cucurbitaceae; genus Sicyos; species Sicyos baderoa. The sequence goes on along the minus strand of JBBMEF010003799.1, from coordinate 2,736 downwards.
AAAGATCAAGCAATCAAATTGAGAATTTTTAATAACTCTTCATCAAATGATTTTATTGTGTGTAAAACTTGTAAAAGATTTCATATGTCACATAGGATGCTCTTAGAGGGTAATTCCATGGTCTAATTAATCTCATTTTTTTTATAGGAACGATAGAACTTTCATGGATGAATGAAAATTTTACAAGATCCAATCGGTAAGTAATAAAATTACAAAAAACTCTTCCAATGCGTTAAGAGAGTAGATAGACTATAATCCTTAAATGGTTGATACAATTAATAAAATCACATCTCTTCTATTCGGGCATCTAAAATTTCTTGGTTAAAATTTTCATCCTCCAAACCTCCCCCTTAAAATTCACCTGTCACAATCTTGATTGAAATAAAGAAACTTCACCAAATATTACCAGCTTTGTTACAAACATTTCTCAATTCACTTCAAGGAAAATAACACTAAAAGAAATATGTCAAGACTATAAAAGAAAATCTACCCAAAATAATCTAGAGTAAAAGACACTCAGGTCTAGAATTAAAAAACTACTCTTAGCAGTTCCCATGATTTATGTTTCTTATGAAACCAAAACAAGATACATTGATAGAAAGAAACGGGTCTAAACAACGAAAAGGGAAAATAAAAACTAACAACAGAATGTATTGTAGAAAGACAAATCTTATAACCATAATGTCTAAAATGGTTGAAGAACCATAATGTTTTCTCCCACGACATTCAAATATAATTAGAGGAAATAGTTTAGAAGAAGGTGCGTACCTTTCGGTCATGCTCCTCGGCAAAATATTCCCTGTTCACATCGCTCTTAGGAATAGCATCATTGGAGTTGATAGACAGGGCAGTATCTCGAACCTGAACTGGTAAGCCATATTCAAGATCCAAAAGGCAAACCTGGCATACATTTTTCAACTTACTGCACGTCTGGCAAATCTCTGATTTCTTATATCTAGCGTCACGGCCAGGTCTCCACCTGAAAACCGTAAATGGACGCGTACAAATTTTGCATTCTTTATCATAATCAGCTTTCGTCTGCATTCAGGTATAAGAATAAATGTATAAATCAAATACTAAGCCATGAATTGCAAAAGAGCACAACTCCAGCAACCACCATGAATTACTCCCCCAATATATAAACATCCATAAACCGTAAACATAAACCATTTGGTTCCCTGTTCAAACAGGTACACTAATCTGCGCTTTTTTATTTATTTTATTTAAAAAAAAAGGAAATAAAAGATAATGGTTGTACCCGGGTAACGACTACCGTCCCTAGGTCAGGCACCAGGAGACATCAAACTATCAAAGGAATCGAGTTATAATAAGGGGAGCACACCTTCGAAGCCCAAGCCTTCGACCACCGAGTCACCCCTGGAAACCTAATTTACCCTATTTTCACGAACAGGAGATTTCGAGAAAGCCTAATTCCAACATTCATGCGCTTAATTATGAACTTCTGAACGAAATACAATAACGAATTCGAAGTAACTCGCGGGATTGGGGATACTAAAAGTTAAACAAGCTAGAAGAAAAACAAACATACCATGCGAACGTAGGGATTATCACCGAGGCAAGATTCACAGATGATAGGGAAATCGGCGCGCTCCCATCCATCAGCTTCGTGATCCCTCAGCAACCGATGCGCCATGGAAAATTCTTGTGAAGCTCGATTCCGTTCTGTGGCCGCCTTGAATGGGAACTATCGAGATTGAAATCAATCAACTCTTCGAAAATCCTTCGTCGAAATGAATGATTTATCACCAACGCCCAAGGAGGATGAACAACTGAACTGAACCCGAAGCTCGAAATCGATTTCGATTGTTCGCAATTAGGTCTAAAACCGGTTCGGGTGTGTTCGGGCCCCACTTTGAACACGGGCGGGCGGGTTTTTATAACCCAACCCGCGTTTGGACGTCGGTTGATCTCACGGTGGTAAATTAATCTATCTTACTCTGATACTGTTCTAATCATAAATTGAAATCGAACTCATATATGGGCTCGTTTGATAACCATTTTATTTGTTGTTTTGTTTTCCAAATTTAAACATATTTTTTCTCAAATTTCTTACAATTTATTTTTTGTTTTTTAAATTTAGATCTATTCCGATTTAAATTGTTACAATATTTCATTTTCCTATAACATGTCTATATTTCCCTACAAAAAACATGTAAATGATAACCCATTTTTAAAAATACAAATAAATTTTTTGAAGTTTTTTTTTTTTATCTAAATTTTGATTTGGTTTCTTCAAATATATGTATGATTTTATTATCCAAGTAAAAAAAAACACATAACAACTTACGTATTGTAGGCTTAAATTCTAAAAACTAAATGAGGTCTTAATTTTTGTTTTTTTAAATTTGGTTAACATTCACATAATTTTTTAATAAAATATGAATATATAATATAAAATATTAAACCTATTTGTAAAAAAAAATACTTAAATTTAAAAAATAAAAATAAAAACCAAATAGTTATCGAATAAAATCTTATAACATGACTACATTATTTTCCATTTCATTGCAAACTTCTGACAATTGCAATATAGAAAATATGCTCAAGGTATTAAGAGTGTCTGAGCGAATAGAGTTGTGTTTGAGTCGGTTCTTAAGAAAATGAAGAAGAAGATGATTGAGAATAAATGATTCTCATTATTTTATCAAACATAGCAAATTCCCTTATATAGGACATTTGCAAATGGTTACACACAAACAGATTTAACAAATACAG
>JBBMEF010003761.1:0-26462 GCA_037832685.1 Sicyos baderoa | reverse complement strand
TTATCATTTACTTAGGTATATCAAAACAGCTCCTGGTCAAGGTATTCTTCTTAGCCCTACTTCTGATTTCAATTTAAGAGCCTATGTTGATTCTGATTGGGCTTCATGTTTAGATACAAGAAAATCTACTTCTGGTTTTTTTGTTTTTTTAGGAAAATCTCTCATTTCATGGAAAACAAAGAAACAATCAACCGTTTCTAGATCCTCCGCAGAGGCTGAATATCGAGCCATTGCAACAGCAACTTGTGAATTAGTCTGGCTATCTTATCTACTTGCTGATCTTCAAATACATCCAACTCTTCCAGCAACACTTTTTTGTGACAATCAATCAGCCATACATCTTGCTCACAACCCCATTTTTCACGAAAGGACGAAGCACATAGAGTTGGACTGTCATTTTGTTCGAGGAAAGATCAATAATGGCTCTCTTAAACTCCTTCCTGTCCGAAGTGATCAGCAATTAGCAGACATTTTAACCAAACCTTTATCTACTCCTCTGTTTTTCTCTTTATGTTCCAAGTTGGGAATCTTAAATCTTTTTAGTCCAACTTGAGGGAGGGATATTAGGAATAAAATATAGATTATTATTTTATATAGGATATATTCAGTTATCTTTTCTATTTACTGTTATTGTGTATAAATATCACCTTTAAGCCTAATAATAGATTATTTCAATTCTTTCTAATTGATTCTTTCCTTTCTCCTCATAAAGTCAATACTAACTATGATCAAATGTATGGTGCCGACCAATGATTTTATGTCGATTTTTACTTCGAAACGTGCTGGTTTATCGACAACCAAAACTCCTTCCTTTATTCAATCTCTTTCGTGGTTTTGTTTACGCCTCGAAGACCTTGGGGGTATTCATCTAGCATAGCGAGTGTTCTTGAGAGAAAGTTTTCCACACATTCGAAGTCACATGGGTGATCTCCATGGTATTTATTAAGAAAAATAATAATCTAACAATTGAATCATTTCAAGTTGAGTCGCTAGCATCATGAAAAAATTCTTCATCACAAATTAAATGGGATGGAGATGGGAAGTTTATTCCTATCCCGTTTCTATTTCATTTGTTTTTTAATATATTTATATCCATAAAAGTACAAACATTTCCTTACAAAATTGAATGTTTATTTGAAAATTAATAAATATTTATCATTAAAAGGCAACAATTATTTTAAAAAGATTAAAAGCTAACTTTTTGATGTTTCAAAAAAAAGAAGTTAAGTTTTTGATAATTTATCAAAAAATATTGAATTGAATTTAGATTTGAAAAAAAAAAGTAAGGGAATTCCTTGTGGGGAGTTCATTGCTCCTCATCTTTGGGACATTTGTAATTATTAACCCAACAACATAACGTCCGCCTATAATCTAAAGGGGAATTTGCATGTATATTACGATAAGGCAAAAAAAATTACATAAATAGTAAAATAATAAAAATATTTGCAAATATAGCAAAATCAGATTTATAAACTCCATGAATAGTGTCTGATCGACTCCATCAATAGACTCAATCAATAGTGTCTGATAGACTCCATCAATAATGTTTGATAGAGTCTATAAAAAAAAGTTGTTATATTTACAATATTTTTAAAAAGTTGTTATAATTCTAATGGAGAATAAAAAATTTATTATAGAGTACAAATTCCCTAATTTAAAAAGAAATTCAAAGATCATTAGTTTTGTTTTTATAATATATAGAGGGGGAGGAATCCAACATTTAATCTCAAGATTATCTGATTTTAGCATATAATATATTTATTTAAAGTTTGTGAATAATAATTACTTTCACAATATGTACTCATGCATTATTAATAGGTTTTCTCCAAGAGCGTATAAAATAAGTGAAATAATACATAGTCATAAACATAAACATAAATACCTTTTAAAAAAAAACATAAACACACAACAAAAGAGATTCAAAAGCTAGAGATTTTGTCCTAAAATATAAACAAAATATAGCAAAAGCAACAAGTTAAAAGAAGAGTAAAATTTCCAGTTTATCCAAAATCAAATTAAACAACAACAAAAAAAAACTTCATAACGGATTCTAAACTACAGAACGGAAGAGGCCATTCCCGTTAAACCAACCAGACCGACCGCGAAGGCGACCGCGACCAGACCGACGGGAGAGTCGGCTACCATCTTAGTGCCGGAAATGTGGTCGGGGGTTGTCCTCGTTGTCGTCGACGCGGTTGTGGCTCGGGACGTGGCATTGCTAAAAATAGCAGCGTCCGGTGAATTTGCTGGTATGCCGAGAAGCTCTGCCAAGTTATGGTAGAATTATAATTATCATTACTCATTGTATTTAAAGGCAAACTCAAAATAACTTTATTATACTTTTGTCTTCACAAAATCTGTTTAGAATCCGGGATTGAAATGAACTCCATATATTATGAAGTTTGAATCTACTAGCTTTATATTTATGTTCTCGCGAAATTCATCTTTCTTTTTTAGGGATCGGGCGGTTATTTCTGTCGGGAATTAGTTCGCATATTTTCTTTTTAATTCTATCATATTCATAATCAATCTCATACTAACCCTCTATATGTTCTAAATAAATACATTTTCTACAAATAGATAGAATTGAAAGTTTTAAAACTATGCCAAACCATAATTTGTATAGAGCATTTAGATTGGGAGAAGTGGAAAATTTTGAATATCTTAAATATGGTGATTGGATAAACCATGATACAAAAACCATGTTTTAATAAAGTTGTTTGAATGTTAGGTTGTAAGAAAAGTATATTTAAATAAAAGTGTTTGAATGAAGATCTAATTGCACGAAAATTATGTTTAGATAAATTTGTTCCGAATAAAATTTATTAAAAAAAAAATGTTGTTTTGAGGAAGGAGATAAACAAAATTTATTTAAAATAATATGTTTTTTTTATATATAAATTCAACTACAATTAGAGTGAGATTCAAATCCATATAACCTCCCTTTCATGGAAATACACTTTGTAATTTTAAATTTTAAAAAGTTAGCATTTTTCTTTTTTTTTGAAAAAGTTAAAAAAAAAAAAAAAAAAAAAAAAACATTTAAGACAGTGCCAAGTGTTATGAAAGAAATTGAATACACTGACAGCTTAGAGTTATCAGGTAGGTGTGGTATACAGAGTCCTAATATTTTGGTTTTTTTTAACTGCTGTTACTTTTTTAATCTGTAATTAATTATTTTTGAAGGTTAAAAAGAAAATTTAATCGTTTTCTAAAGGTTAAAAATATATTTTAATGCTTTAAAAAAAGAAGAGAGAGAAGACCCGGAAACTTGAAGCTAAAATAATTAATATTATAGTTATTGTACATTTTTTGTTCAAACAATATTTGTAGATTAGATTAGATCAATTGGGAATTTTAAAATTCATCATTATTAAGTTGTATATAATATATCACTAAAATTAAGTTGTTATTATACATTTGAATTTGTTAATTAATAAATGTTTAGTTTTAGCCTTTATATTTTTTTAATAAAAACTTAAAATTGACCTTCATCTTTAATTTAAATAATCTTGATACAAAAAAGAGAGAAAATTAAACCTATTACTTCTAACACTTTTAAATTACAATGAAACTTTGTGTTAGTTTTATTATGAGAGTGAAGCATTTCAAAAATATATAAACTAAAACAATATATATTTTTGTGAAAATTAAGCATTTTAATTATAAGATGTTAGAGAAAGAGATTACTAGGGCAATAGCTGACACTGGAGTTTTTCATGTGACAAACAAAAGGAAGCTGAAGAAGCTTAATCTCTTCAATCCCCAAACTCTTAATCTGTTGGTTCCCATTATGCGTCTCCTGTATGAAGAAACACAAACACTCCGGCTTCCTCTCCTTTATCCCTTCTATCGAATCGCAACATTCCTTGCTCGGCCCGACCACCTTCCCCGTCGCATACTCGAAGCAACTCACAAGCTTCTCGAAGTCATTGCTGCACTCCTCCTTAAGATCATTATGCTCTTCCGCACCCGCACCCGCACCCGATAACAACGTCACGACCACCACCGCCACCACGACCACCATTAAAACGACACGGTTTCCTCCCTTGGTCTTCATCTTTTGTGTGATTTAGGGTTTGGTGTTGTTGTTGGGTTGTTATTATAAAGGCGTTTTTGGCTGCCACGTGTGCATGGTTCATTGGTGGTTGGACGGTTGTGATTGTGGCGGGAGATTTTGGTTTTCTTTATGGTGGTTGTTTGGGGTGGTTGGGTTTGGAGTTCAATTCTTCGTACGGGTCGTTGCTTTGGGAAGTTAATGCGGTTGAGTTGTAACCTGACACGTGTCCGTCTCCATTTTGCATGCGGCAGGCTTTTATTCCAAATTTAAATTACTGTTTTATTACAAATTTTGTTCTACAATCGAATCTAATGTTTAATTTCTATTAAATTCTGAGATCTAATATACCATAGTCAACTCACATAATTAATAGGTTAATAAAATTAAATAAACAAACACATACCTCCCACGAACAACAATCTGTTCTTGCTTTGAATCTTTGCATTTAGGTTTTGTTTAGGGTTGGGTTTGTATCGAACTTACAATTTGTAATTGTTATTTTAGATGTTTGTCGAACCACTTAAATTCTTAAAAAAGAAAAAATCAACTCTTTATCATTTAATTCGTTGTTTTAGATCTTTATAGAACGTGTACAAAAGTTTCCAACAACTTAAATAGATTTTAAATTATTTCTAATGCATTCTAAATCAATATCAATTCTCGAGTTCGAATTCGTAACACTGATGTTAAACTGGTTTACAACCAAATAATGAAATCATTGCGTCATTAACTCATTTGGTAAAAGTTTCGTGTTAAGAATATTATTGTTAGTTTTCAAATGCTTGTTTTAATTTATCAAATTTGGTTATAATTTAGCTATTGAGAATATGAAATTATATAACCATCATAGGGTGGCTTAATTGGTCAAAGGAGGCTCCAAGTGTATAAGGTGATGAGTTCACATACTTTCTTAAGGAATGTTAAATACATTGTAGAAAAGATGGAACATATTATAGGATACATAAATAAAAATAAATTTATATTTCAAAAACAAAAAACCAAAAATCAAAATGCTTCAAAGAATTATATACTGGCGATTTTTGCAACAAAGTTGCTTGCTATTTGTAATAAGTTTGTATTATAGATTATTGGTAGCGTAAATGGTTGTAGGGAATTTATATTAAATAAGTTATTCTCATCAAATAATTATAAATTTAGGAGACTTCCAAAATATTTGTTATCATTCACATTTATGATATTATAAATATTGATCATTAATATATTATAAAAAGTATGTATAAAAATTCATCAATATCAATGATTATATATATATATATATATATATATATTTTAAGTGATATATCATATCATCTGTAAAATTTTATAATTTTGATTAATCTTGCAATTTTCTCAGGGTTATATGGACCGTAATTGCATGGTGTATATGTTGAAGAAGGGATCATTTTCAACAACAACATGACTAATTGAATTTAGGTTAAATTTACATTTTGGTTCTTAGACTATGAGAGTTTTTTCATTTTAGTTCATGAATTTCCAAAAATCCAATTTTAATCTCTAGGCTTTAAGAGTTGTTCTACTTTAGTCCTTAAATTTTAAAATGTTTAATTTTAGTCCTCCAACTTTGAATTAAATTTAAAAATAGTTTCTCATCCTATTTTAGAGTTAACCAGGATTAATTTAAGAAATAAAAAATATTATTTTTTACTCTCTTTGATTTTTCTCTCTCTTCCACCTTCATTTCAACTCCAGACTGAGGCATTTTGTTTAGGAAGCGTAGGCTACGAACATGGAAGAGGAGGAATTTCTTTGAAACCCAACATTTTTGTAGATACTAATTTCTGAATAACTGTGATTGGATGAAGATGAAGCTCTGAATTTATAGACTAATTGTCGATGAATTCTTTTGGTTTTTCAAGTCTTTCTGCCTGACTCATATTTCCTTTACTTTTTGAAATAATGAAAATTGAAATTAGCTTCAATCTTTTATTATAACTATAGCGTATATCTACACAAAAAGATCAGTGGCGTAGTGGTTTCATTGTTTAGTTGTAAACCAGTTTACAACAACTAATGCAAGTTGGTTGGACAGTCACGAAAAAAAAAAAAAAAAAAAAAAAAAAATAATAATAATAATAATCTCGTAAGAACCAAAATGGTAATTTAATCTTGAACTTGATTGCATGTTTGCGTTAAAAGCTAGTTTAAATAATTTGGAACTATAATGGATTGAATTTAAAAAATTAATATTTTTTTTATCAATAAAAATTAATACTTAAGCAAGCGACTATTAAATAAATTGAAATCATCTTCTTTTAATTACTTACGTTTTTCTAAACTACTAAATCAAGAATGTATACTCTTTTGTTAATAAAAACATATAAAAAAAGCCACCGATTCAAATATCTTATTTCAATTAAAGAAATATTTCCGCATGAAGTATGTATATATATGTTTTTTTTTTTTTTGAATTGTTCATAAGAAGTGAGATAGGGTGGCGGTTGCATTTGGTTATCACATACATGCATGCAGATAGCTTAGAGAATAATTTTTTTTTGGATTACAACAATTAAGATCGAGAGATTTGAACCTAAAACCTTCTAATTATTTTATATATATATTGATACTGTAAAATTATTATTATTTTCTTTTAATAAAATTACAACAAAGTTCAATGTATTTAAATAAAAATACTTAAGCAACAATTAAGTTCATTATAAATAAAAATAGTCAAGTACACTGATGCCGCTGAGTTTAGAGGATAACTTTCAACTTTGTTGTTTAAGTATTTTTTATTTAAATGAACTTAGTTTTCAAAATTAATTATTCTGAAATAAAAGTCAGTATAATTATTCAAAAAACAGCGACTAATTGGTATTAGAGAATATGGAGTTCCACCTCAAAACCAATTGACAATGAGGGGAGTATTCCATATCTGTTATAAATGAGTTGGAGAATCCTCACCTTTCCAATGTGGGACAATTGTCACAATGTGAGTATCTCCAATATTCCCCCTCAAGATGGCGGCCATATCGGGAAATACCATCTTGAACTAAATCATAATCCAAATTTGTGGACCGAAAGACCCGCTTTGGCTTACTTTTTGCTAGGGTCGGATCCGAACTTTGGGATCAAATACCCGCTTAAGCTTACTTTTTGCTAGGGTCGGATCCGAACTTTGGGATCAAATACCCGCTTAAGCTTACGCCCGCTTGGATGGGGTCTACACTCGCTTTAGAATTCAAAGCATTTTGGGTTAGATCGAAATTTGGGGACCAATAACCCACATGAAACTCTGATACCATATTAGAGAATATGGACCTCAAAACCAATTGGCAATGAGGGGAGTATTCCATATCTCTTATAAAGTTGGAGAATCCTCACCTTTCCAATGTGGAACAATTGCCACAAGGTGAGTATCTCCAATAATTGGTAACTAATATAGATTAATTGTGAAATGTACAGTTGACTTGTGGATGGCTCGCTTAAACAAGGACCAATTTGACACACGTGGCAATCGGTAATTCGACACACATTTAAAACGGACCCCACAATGACTCGAGCATGCACCCCATTATTCAATTGTTTTTCTTTTTGTTATTTAGTAAGAACTATATATGAAATATATGGAAATTTGTTATGTATACCAATTTTAGAGTTCTCTATTACAATTATAGTATATTTTTATCAAAAATTTGTTTATATCAAAATTTTGAGTAATTGAACTCAATGAATAACTAGTAATTGAACTCAATCAGTTTGTGATTAAGCTTAACTAATTGAGTTCAATCACTAGTTATTGATTGAGTTCAATAGAGTTCAATCACTCAGAATTTTGATATATGTGCAATTATTTTCAATTTTGTGCTATAAATACAATTTTTTAGTCTATTTTTATTATACATAAAAAATCCTCAAATTATATATACGAGAGAAAAAAGTATTTTTGTGACAATGTTATAACTCTCGACTTTAAAACCTTTGTATTTAAAATTTGCTTCAAGTGTACTTCAAAATAAATAGTGACGTAAAATATGGTAAACATTTGGAAAAGTATAGAAAGTATCATTTGGAATAATATATTACAATTAATTACCAAAAATAAAACTATAATAAAGATAAGATGGTAACGAAGTAATCTCATAGATACTTTTCAAACATAAACTCTTTCCCGTATATGCATATTAAATATTTGGTTACACCTCTTAATTATAATTGTACTTCAAATATTGACTTTATGTACACATCTAATTATACTTGTACCACACAAATACTAACTTTTAGTACACCTACTATTATATCTGCACCTCAAATAATGATTTTCTGTATTTTATACATTTCTGCAAAAAATTTATCATATTATACCACCATGCAAAATATATACTTCACAATCAAACATATCGGATTTGAGTCGGCAAAACATTGAATCCATAACCAAATTTACCAAAGAACCATTCAAGCAAAGACAATATAGTCCGCACCAAAAGTCATTTATGTCTTTTCATTGTCCTCCTCCATAAACTTTTAAACAAACTAAACGTAACCAATGAATTAATCGTCCTATTGAATGAACTCTTCTCACATAATTATTACAAATGTAATTTTTTTTTTAAATATTTATATCTATTATAAACACTAATAAATATTAGTATATTATATTATAAATATTCATGAATATAAATGATAAAACATATATGCCAATAATCATTAATATTAATAACTAAGACTATGTTAAATAACTATTTTATTTTAAATTTTAAATTTTCAAAATTTAAACTATACAATTATTTTATTATATATATATATTTTTTATTTGCATATTAATATCGTACCTAAATTTTTATAAACTAAACCAACAAAATAAAATAAAATAAAAAATTTAAATTTGATTACCAAGGTAAAAAATAAAAAAATCCTTTTTTTTTAATGGCATATTTCTAATGCCAATTTTTTTCCTCATAATTGAAAACGGACCCCACAATGGGCTCCATCACGTAAGAAAAACGCCGAATTTACCAAAGAACCATTCAAGCAAGGGCAGAATAGCCCGCATACAAAGGGCATTTACGTCTTTTCAACCATCATCCTCTTCCCTAAAACCTTTAAAAAAAGGCAAACAAAAAAAATTCGATCAAAACAACCAAATGAAGAACCGATCGCCGACCAGCAAAGCATGGGTTCTCGCATTATCCATCGGCGGCGCAATCGCCGCCACAATATTAATCTCCGAATACATCGGATTCGTCGACAGCAACCTGTTCTGTTCCATCTCCGGCGCCGGAGCCCCGGCGACAACCAAATACTCGCCGGAGGAAATCCAACTCCAGTCCATAATCCACTACGCGACGGCCAAAATCGTCCCACAGCAATCAATCGAAGAGATCCAAATCTCATTCGACGTATTGAAAGCCCGATGCCCCTGTAATTTTCTGGTTTTCGGGTTGGGTCACGATTCGCTCATGTGGGCCTCGCTGAACCCGGCCGGAACCACGGTTTTTCTCGAGGAGGACCCGAAATGGGTCGAGACGGTTCTCAAATCCGCCCCCATGCTCCGAGCCTACCACGTCCAGTACCGAACCCAGCTTCAGGAGGCGGATCGGTTGATTTCCGATTACAAATCGGAGCCGGACTGTTCTCCGGCGAAGGCGTTTTTGAAGGGGAATGAAAAGTGTAAATTAGCGCTTCATAATTTACCGGCCGAGATTTATGCTAAGGAATGGGATCTGATTATGATCGATGCGCCGAGGGGTTACTTCGCCGAGGCTCCCGGTCGGATGGCGGCGATTTTCTCCGCCGCCGTGATGGCCCGGAACCGGCAAGGTTCCGGCGAAACCGACGTGTTTTTGCACGACGTTGACCGGAAAGTTGAAAGTACGTTTGCGAAGGAGTTTTTGTGTAAGGATAAGTATTTTGTTAATGGGGTTGGGCGGTTGTGGCATTTTAAGATTCCGCCGGCGGCGAATATGAGCGACGCCGACCGGAATTCTGACCGGTTTTGTTAGACCGGTACGGTTCGGACATTGCTTGGACATCAATTATAAACCCGCCGGAGTCGGATCTCAATTGACTGTGAGATTTTAAATTTCTCTTTTTTTTTTCTTTTTTTTTAATGTTAATTTTAAATTATGTTTTCCCACGACGTTGCGTTTAATGTTAAATTTCTATTTGTAAGCTTCAACTATTATAATGTAAACGTCGTTGGTTGATTGCAATTTTTAATTGGGGAGTTTTCGAGTAATGATGATATTTTAATGCTAAATTTCCATTTCTATAATGGGTTGTTGATTTTTTCTAGCTATTACTTTAAGAGGAATAATTGCATGCTGCATTTCTTATTATGGCTAAATCTTGGCCATCTATTATTTTTGTTAATTTTTTAAATAGTTATTTCTCAAAATTACAAACATAATAAATGGTCAAGATTTAGGCAATTATTTCTCTTACTTTAATTAATTCAAGTTGGGAGAAATCCATTTATTTATAATAAAAAGAAAAAAAAAAAATCATCTGAACTTAAATACTACTTATCCATTATATGAAGAAGAATTGGATGTTATTATCAATGTTCTATTTATGGCTGTAGAAGATTGCTATAGAAAATTGAAGCCTATGTATGAAATCAGAAGTATTTACGTAATGAAGTAAAAGCCAAAATCAGGTAGATATTTGTGGCAACTGAATTTGAAATTTAACCAAATTATTTTAAAATTTCCAACAAATGCTCAAATTTTAAGACTAGATAAGAAAAGAAAAAGAATTTATAATACCATGCATCTTAGATATTCTCAAATTTATAACCTAATCTTTTCAACCATACTCATTCAAAAGGATGTCTTTTTCTTTTCAAAAAAAAAATTATTTTTGAATTTACTATTCTTTAATCGAATATATATTTGAATTTTATGTACTTGATAGCATGTTAAATATGCTCTACAACATTTGGATGCCAAGAAAATTCGTAAAAAATTAATTCATAAGTAGGTGGCTACTATAGATTGAACTCATCACTTTAAGCATCACAATGCCTTTGTTGATCAATTAAATCACTCGAGAATGGTTAGATTCCATAAAACTAATTAACAATGAAATGAAAATTCATAAGATTTGAGAACTCTTTTTGATATTGTGGTAGCCAAATATATTTTTTTTCAAAATTTAAACCAAAGGCATATTTATAGATGTATTAGTTGTGTTAAAAAAACTGGATAACCTGGCGAATCAAACTCAATTGGATTAGTTGGATTGAATTATAAACTTATTTGGATTAGATGGTTTGATAACACAATTTTTATTAGAGAATTCTCAGTTAATGATGATATTTTAAGGCTAAATTTCCATCTCTATCATGGGTTGTTGATTTTTTCTAGCCATCACTTAATTATTTAAAGTTGAAAAAAACCCATTTGTTTTTTTTCTTCTAAAAACTCATCAATTACAACTGAATGTTGTTGAAAAAAGAATGGTCATTATAAGTATTTTCTTGCTATAGAAGTATAATCTCTTGCTAGAGAAGATTGAAGCCTATGTATGATATACTAACAATCTACACCATGAAGTGAAAGCCAAAATCAAATATACATTTGTGGCAACTGAATTTGAAATTTAATCAAAGTTATTATTAATTTCCCATCAAATGCCCAAATTTTAAAAAATGATATACAAAAGCAAGGATGTAGCATTTACAAAATGAATTATACATCCTATTGAAATTGTAAAATGTTTTCGTTATGCTACTATTATACAAACATCCAATAAAACCAATTGATAACGAAAGAAGTATCGTACGTATCCTATTAAGATCGTAAAGTTCCACGCTTTTGAAATGTTCAACATTTATTTGGTGTTGTGGCAGCCAAATTCTTTTTTCCAAAATTTAAAACAAAGGCTTATCAACACCATGCTATCAAAAGAGGCAGAGGGCTACATCAAAATTGGTAAACATGGTTAGGTTTGGATTAAAATTAGTAAGATGGATGAGTTAGAGAAATGAAGCAAATATTATGTTAACTTAGAGAAATTAAAGTGGAAAAATGGAGATATATCTAGAAATACTTTTTTGCTAATGATTTTGAAATTAAAAGTATTTCATACCGAACCTGCACAAAAAAATAAAAACAACTAAGATTGCTTTTTATTCACATAACATGAATTTCAAAATCATTAGCAAAAAAATATAGTTTTAGTCTAACCCAACAACTTAAATAGATAGATTGGAATAAATTTAATTATATCAATCAACAATTTACCTTACACGTAGACTAAAAAATACCTAACAAATGAGAATCAAAATGAATGAAAGATAAAACGACATAACATGAGTTTAAACACGGAATAATGTAGTCGAGGATTAGTTGAAAAACAATTCTCCAAAAATTCACTTGAGAATCTTTTGTTAATGAATCCATTGTTCTACTAGGTTTTTTAAGTACAACAATTTGGCATCAACAGATTTGGACCTACCCACCGTGCAGGTCAATTGTCGTTAGGCTAAACCCACTTTTGAAACTCGGAATATCTTTTTGAGTTTATTCACTATTATCGTGAAGCCCAACTAAAAGCTCATTAGGACTTCTCATACTTAAAAGTGATTTTTGAGTTTTAGAGAGTGAATCTGGAAAAATAAGCAGAGAGAGAAGCAACTTAGAGAAAGAAAGAAAATAGAGAGAAAATAGGTTTCTGCCCAGCTTTGTTATTTTGGCGTTTCCGAGCAATTCAACAGTCAGATCGAGCGTTTCTACCCAGCTTTATCTGAACGGTGGAGATCGGGTTCGGAGCTTTCTACGGCTAGATTTCAAAAGGCGATTCGATTCCACAATTTGTGAGATCTTTCTATTTATCTCTTTGTTTAGAGTTGTTTGTTGCCAAGATTGTTATCTTGAGTTGTATACCTCTAGTTGTAACTAGGGAGAATTTGTTGTTGCTCATTATCGATTATAGTGAAGATTTTGACTTTGGTCCGTGTTTTTTTACTCATCGCCTTGAGCAGGTTTTTCCATGTTAAAATTTTTGTGTGTTGTGCTTGATTTATCTACCATATATGTGCTTATTGATTTTTCATTAGGAACACAAGAGAGAGAATAATTGATCCATAGACATATAGTGTTTATTCCCAACATATTTTTACTCTATGTGAAAATGTCACTTATTATTATTATTATTATTATTATTATTTTTTATGGTTTCACATCTACATTTCTTTAATACTCAAAATATTCTAATTAATTAGTAGACACCTACTTTGTCTTCATTCCTTCGATGTCTTTCACTTTGCAAAAAAGAGTACTCAAAATATTGAGATTAAGTTTTCATTAACCTCTCTCATTTCTTTTGTTTTAACCTTGGCCTTTCTCATTTTCTACAAGATAATTTCATTGACAGTAAAATAAATTGCAAAGGAGGGTAAATGCTAGTAAAAGAAAACTATGAACCTATTGTTTATTTAATTTGGGGATGGGGTCGACCAAATCAAGAAGGAACATCACTGAACATGGTTTGTTGGCGGGTGGAGGACATGCTATGCTAACAAATTGGAAGGCATAATTAATGAATATATTAATGAGAGAGACAAAGAGAGGGACCTGCTCATTGGATATTACTTAGGTCCTAAGTTTACCGAAACGTACTTCCCTTGTACCGAGAGACATCGAAAGAATGGAGACATGTGAGATGTCTATAAATTAAAGTCACAGGTGAATCTCTAAGACCTTGAAAGGAACATACAACTTCAAAGCACAAGTCTTCAACCAACTGCGTCACCCTTTGGGAACTGAAGCGTACTTTCTCTTTTGACGATAATTTATGCCTCACCTTGCCTTGTTGCAAACATATATTAGTTTAGCATGGCAGTCAAATGGAGGATAAATTCTATAAACTGTCATCTAGAGCCTAGTTGCAAGGACTCCAAAGTTAAGCGTGCTTAACTTAAAACAAAAATAAGATTTTGGATTTTTTTTATTTTATCTATGACCAGCTTGAGCGCACCTCGACTCTTCTTGAGGGGACATACCGTCTAACACTACAACATTTTGAAATCAAGAAACCTTGTAGAAAATTAATTCCTAAATATAAGGTGCCACCATGGATTGAATCAACAACCTTTTGATTCTTAATACTCTTTAAGAGAGTTCTTTTGATTTCTCTTGCATGAGGCTTAGTTCTTTGTTTAACCTAAAATCAAACAAAACCGAAGCAATATCACCCATAGTACTTATCTCTATACGAATAAATTCATTGATTGGTATGATTTGGTTCGCGGTCCAAACCAAATCTACCTATTTCAACTCAAAGGGTTTAGTTTCTCTGTTTTCTTCACCTGTTTTGTGGGTTGTTTTTGTTGGGAATTTTGTGCTCAATTCTTCCCTTTGTTATTGGCAATTTGAAGATTCTTTGTTCCTTTCTTCACATTTTTTGTAATTTTGTTGTGAATGCTCACTTTGTGGATGAGTTTGTGAAGATTCTTTTTCATGAACACTTCAACAAGAATTTCGCACTTCCCAATCTAAGGATTTTAATGGTGACCGTCATTTGTCCCTTCCATCACAAGCTATTAACGAATTCAAAATATCATTTGAATTTTTATCTATGTAATCTTTTTGAATCAAAATGTTTATGTTTAATATTTTTTTGTTAGAGTATTAAAGCATTGACATTAATATTACGTAATTAATGTTGGGTGTTGGGTGTTGGGTTACTCTATGTTTATCTAAATGTAATTGCTCTTCCTTCATGTGTAAGCTGAATGGGTCTTTAGGTTTAGATTAGGGTTTTATAGTTCTTATATATATTGCTCTTTATAGTTATATCGTAATGTATGACACAATATAGTTTCCACAATATTTCTCATCCTTAATACAATTTCTCTCTAATAGATTCATCTCTTCTTCAAACTCAAACTATCAATTTCGAAGAAATATGAGAAGTTTTTGTAATGGAATTGAGAAATCCATGTGCAAAAAATGAAAGGGAAAGAAGTTGGAATGATCCCTTTTTTTATTATTATATTATTGCCAATTCATTATAACTATCTTTTGCAAAATTAAGAGACAAAATGGCATTTTAACCCATATATATAATTATTTATAGTTATTAAATCAATAAAGTTTGATTATTGATTTTCTCTAAGAAATTGTTTTGTTGATAGGGGGATTTGAACTCGATCCCTCCTGCCAAGAAAATAAATTCGGTCCCTAGACCATCTTAGCTATCTCAAAAATAGCTACACCAATTACATCTTAAAAATAAATAGGTGAATTGAAATTAAATAAATTAAAATATATGTTGAGAGTGGGATTTGAACCCACGCCCTTTCGGACCAGAACCTTAATCTGGCGCCTTAGACCAACTCGGCCATCTCAACATCTGGTAACCAATTATTGAATATTATTTTATATACCTTAATTTGTAAATATAAATACTACATTTTTTTTGTGAAAATATTATTATGGTTACTAATAAAATCTATACAAATTTGAAGTACATTATTAAATAATTACCTATAAATTAATAAACTAAACTATAACAATTTTAAAATATTTGGACTAAAATCTTTATTTTTAGACAATATTGAGTTAATTCATTGTTAGCGTATTGTTTCTCTAAAAATATTTGTAAACATAATGTCATTCGAACAAATAAATGGATTTACAAATTTGACAATCGACTAACATTCAAAATTTTATTGTTTGGTTGTAAACAGTTTAACACCAGCGTCACGGGTTCGAACTCTGGTAGAGTCGGTATCTGTAATCCTCTCCTCAACTTGTACTCAAAAAAAGAAAAACATTCAAAAATTTAGCAAATAAAAAATGAGCGAAACTCCCCTACACACCATGTGTAAAGGAGCCCTACCTTTTAAGTATATGACACTATTGGGTGATACATAAATTCCTTCACTTTTTTTATAAACTCTTTAATACAAGAATTGAAGTTTTGCACATAAAAATATAACTCAACTTACATAATGATTTCAAAAAAAAAAAAAAAAAAAATCAACTTACATAAAATTGGCTTAAGACCAAAACTCATCTATTCTAATTATAATTAAACTTAAAAAAACATTCCCAAATGGAATTACACTTGACTTTTGTAAACCTTTTAATCATTTTGAATAAAAAATTTAACTTGAAGTGACTCAAATGATATGTCTTATAACATTCGTTCGAGAACTTGAGAATTGTTAAGTTAGCAAAACAAAGAAAATGTTAATATCCACAGAGCAAATAAGAGAGAGATATTGAAGCAACGAAGACACCCACGCAAAAGCCAATTCACTAAACTCCAAATTTGGTTTCTTGTTCTCTCAAAGCCACCAACTCCTCATTCGTCTACGTGTTCCTCCTTCTCACCACTTTTAATTTCCCCCATTTTCCTAAATAAAATAATAATAATAATAATAATAATATAATAATATCACCCCTCCAAAAAAAAAAAAATCTCCCATCCAATTCTTTTTCTTCAAATCCCCAATCTCTTTTTTTTTTTATTCTCTCTCAAAACCATGGTTCCAATGGTGCTAACCCAGCTAGCCACCGGCCTGAGCGTCCTAGCCGGCGCGGTCCTGGTCAAGTCCGCCATGGACCACAAGCCCATGGCGGGCTCGTTCCCACGCTGCCCCTCCTGCAACGGCACCGGCCGAGTCCCGTGCATCTGCTCTCGCTGGTCCGACGGCGACGTCGGCTGCCGTACCTGCTCCGGCTCCGGCCGCTCCTTCTGCTCCAGCTGCGGCGGCTCCGGCACCGGCCGCCCTATCCCGGCTCAAATCTCCGTTCGCCCAACCAACTATCCCAAATTGTAATATTTATTCTCTCTATCAATTAACTCTCCCATCATTAATTATTAAAAAAAAGAAATTCTGTAATTTTGTTCAGATTCGTATATACATATGGATACTTCTCTTTTATACTTATTTGTTCTCTCTTTTTTTTATTATTTATTATTATTATTTTTTGAAATTTAAGCGTGTATTTAATTAGATTCTGTAGCAATCCGAAAAAAATTTGAATTTTGGTTTGTTTTTTAAGAATATAGATCTATAGTAATGAAACCCATATTTAGAATGGTAATTGTAGGCTTAGATTAAAAAAAATAAAATTAAGGATTGAAGGTCATAATTTGTAGTAATTAATTGGATTAATTTGTTTTATTTATTTATTTAAATCATTTGTTTTTAATTATTGAATTCAATTAGTCTCTTCAGTGTATTCTTTGGTGTGATAACTTTGAATTAAATGAATTTCCCTTTTGGTCGGTCTGGTTCTGGATTTGACAGAGAAGAAATTATGCAGAGGTTTTTCCTCCATAAATAATAATAATAATAATAATTTAAAAGAAAAAAAAATTAGCTTCTTGGTTTTCGAGTTTTAGGTTTCAAAATTGAAAGAGAGCAATTTGGGTGCACCCCAGGTAACACCCCCACCGTGATACCTTTCATTTAGAGTCACACATCTTCTTTTTTGTTTTAACTTTTTTTTTATAATAAATATAAAGTAAAAAAAGAAAGAGGAGATGTGTGGCACCAAATGTACCACATGGGTAGTATCACGATGGGAGTGCTACTCAAGGTGCACCCAAATTGCTCTCAAATTGAAATTGAAATTGTTTACATTTCAATAGAGGTGTTTGTGTGTGTGTGTTTTTTCAATTTACCTCTATACTTAAAATCTAAAATGATGGCTTCATTAAAAGTTGTCTCATTGGGGTTTTTATGTATAATAAAATTGTACTAAAAAATTGCATCTATATCACAAAATTAAAAATAATTGCATATATACTAAGAATGGAAAATGAACCATTTGAAAAGAGTGATTGAGTTCAATCACCGTTAGTTGATTGATTCAATCGACTAAAGATGATGTTCAATCACTTAACAAATTGAATAAAATCAAATATGGCTAATTGAGTTCAATCACTCGAAATTTATACAAATTTTAAGGAGAAATTGGTCTAAACCAATTTTTGGTAAAATAATTCTAATAGGGGTACTAAATTGATATATAATACAAATTTTCTTATTATTTTAGTCAATATTAGTTATATAATTAACCATTTTATTGTCTTGGGTACTAAAAATGAACATTATATATTATTGAAATGTCAAAAAAAAAATATTCAATTTTAAAATATGGAACCAAATTGATATTAGACACATAACTAGAAACTAAATGTAAACAATAAAAGTCGTTGGTGGCATAAAGGTTTGATGGTCGGATAATAATGTAGTTCAACAATTATGATCATCTTATATTATTTGGAAATAGTAATGGATTTGTTGGTCTTCTCCCACTCTCCCTAGGAAGAAAAAAAATTAAAAATTTATCTTTTCCCAAGTTTTTTTTTTTGAGGAAAATATCTTTTCCCAAGTTAAAATATTATTTTCATTCATTTATTTTGAAATCTATCTTACTAATTTGCTCTCGTAGTGATAACTGCTCAATTTTAGTTACCATAATTTTAGATTTATATTTAATCAAAATTCATTTAATAATGTAATGTAAACATTACTATTTTTTATTTTTTGAAATCAAACATTTTAAGAAATTATTAAGATAAAGTATAGACAATTTTTTTAATAGAAGAAAATAAAATAGATGTTGCTTTCATCTTTCGTGAGGAAGGAAAGTATTGAACAACTTGGAGATATAAAAATCGGTCCATATTTTGTTTTTTTTTAATATTAAATGTCTTTGTTTTTGTGGAAATTAATATTTCTCACTACATATTTTAGTAGTTGGTTTGTAGTTTTCTTCCTCCAATTTAAAGTTGTTCTTTTTGAAATTAGAATATTGGGGGGAGACTCGAACCCAATACCTCAAAGTCTTAAGTGTACAACGATGTCAGTTGAACTATTAGTCTGTTGCCAAAAGAAAATGAAAATAAAAACAGTTAAGCACTATTAAGGTAAACCTGTTTTTTTTTTTTGATAAATTTGTGATTTAACACTATTTAATAACAAACTTTTCAATAAAACCTATTTAGTTAGTATATCCACGGGATTTCATATGCTCACACTTGAATTCAGCTACTCAAAATAGTCCTACAAAGTAATATTTATTATAATATATATATATAGTCCACATTCTCTAGACAAACTAAAATCAAATACACTAAAACTTCCTTAAATTCTCGTTCTCATTTTGTACATTATATAATAATGTCCATCACACACGAAATACAAGACCATTTCAAAGTTCTGGTTTTAATACACAAATTCTTCAATTCCTCCACCTTCTTCACTTGGGTGTGAAAGCCTGTAAAACAAAAAAAAAACAAAAACAGTCAAATCCAAATATAATCATAAATATTACGGTTAAGTTAGCTTGTGCACACTTTAACTATTGTTACAAGATATAATAACAACATTTAAATACTTCAACGTTTATTATTAGTGATATCAAGAAAATTCATAAGAAATTAATCTTAGAAAATTCGAGGCGAAAACAAAACTCACAGCAAAGACAGTGGCATGGCCGGGATCAGCAAGATGGGCGAAAAGATTGTCGATCGGACCGGTGCCGGTGTAAATGTGTTGAAACCAGGCGCCCATAACCGCCAACATAGCCAAACGCCCGTTCTTAATCTCTTTTGTTCTCAATTCCTTGAGCTTTTTGGGTGACCCCGTGCCCCACCCGAGCGGGTCGAACCAGAGCCCGCCCGGGTACCCGACATCGGTGCCAGTGAGCTTGTTGTTGGGGAATATCGGGTCGGTGTTGACACTTCCGGGTTTGAGGATGTCAGCCCAGCGTCGGCCCTCGGCCCAACCGATGAAAATGAGCTCGACGACGAACAGAGTGGTGGTGTCTGTGAAGTATTCCTGTTCGCCGGCGGTGTACCACGACGGCGTGTTTAGGATCCCGATCTTTGTTAAGAATTCCGGGATGAATATTCCGGCGGCGCCCAACATTGCCCACCGGCAGTGTACTAGCTCCGCCTGTGTGTTCCATCTCAGACTCTCCGGATCAGAAGCTACAAAAAACAGAGTGGATTTTAATTTTCTTTTTTAGTACCTTTAATTCCTATTTTTCTTCACAAGAATAAGGAGGATTTACCTTAATAAACTTACTTAGTATAAATTGAGATATTAATTTTTAGATTTAGTAACATAATCTTTTGTTTTGTTACTATTAAATTTTAAATTTAATCAACTAGATCCATGTATTCGATTAACGGTTGCAATCCATCTACTTAAGTTTTTTTATGGTGACCGTAAATGAAATATACTATTATGAAGTGGCTTAAGTGGTCAACTTTTTTTTTTTTGAATAGATGAAACAATTACACAATTAAACAATATTTCATATATATGCTCTCAAATACAAGACAAAGCAACATTACTCAATTAGCATAATATGAATAAAAGATCACATAGACATGATTAAAATGAATACTTACAAAGACCAAGAGGGTCGAAGCCAAAGTCACCAGGGAGGCTGCCGTCGAGCCACGGAGGAGGAGTGCTGCCGGGGAACCACAAGGGTCGGTCGGGATCGGCAGCAGCGCACACCGCAGCCGACGGGGGAGCAACCACCGCGGCCGTATACTTTCGCAACCTCAACTTCTTACCCGTTACAAAATTAGAGGCCTTAGGGCAGCCATTCTTTTGAGAACTGCAAAAGGGAATTGAAATTCATAATCAATATATTTGATTAAAAAAGCATATGAAAATGTTTAGAAAAAGAGCTTGCCTGGATGGAGAAATTGCCACAGCCGCAATGGCTGAAGAAGCACAAGCCGAAGCCATTTCTTGTCTGGTCACTTGAATTTGTAAATTGGGAAATTTTGAGCGATGAATTTGGATTGAATTTTAGTTTGATTTAATGTATATGCTGCTTAGGGCTTATCTACATGGATAGGAGAGTGAATATTTAATTGGCTGCTTCATTGCCACGTGGCGTAGAGAATCTGGTAATCTGCCATGTCATTGTCCACCTCGGCTCGTTTCTGCAATATTCGTAAGCTGTGGCTCTCCTTTAAAGTCCGTGTCATTCATACCCTTAAATATCGGATCCAACCAGTATCCTGATTCAGATTTCACTCCACGTGGCTCTCTCTCTATGGGTCTTTAAATTCAACCACAATTGAATTCAAAATTAAGAATATATTAAAATATCATTTTGGTCTCTAAAGTCTAAAGTATAGATTTCACATTCCGTCTCTTGACTTTCAAATGTCTAATTTTAGTCTTTAGACCGTTAGATTTGTCCAATTTTGGCCCTCTAAATTTTCAGTACCCAATTTTAGTCTCTCAACTTTGAGAAAAAATTTAAAAATAATCCTTACAATCCTCCTCTAATGAGTTTATATATATATATATATATAGATAGATAGATAGATAGATGTGAGACTCCAATTCATAGGCGCAATCCGTCTATTCTCGTACGACAGCTTGTAGTCTCCTCTCTTTCGGTACAATGTTCATAGGTCGGCCCGAGGATCGAATCAGATTCTTCCCCTTTAGAAAGGGAGACGCTCGATGCGCCAACCTCTTTGGACAAATGAAACTGGCCCTATAAGAGATATTCGTCCAACTCTACATCTGCTTTTTCGGCTGCTTCTTTGGCTTCAGCTCCTACTTCCCTTTGAGAGTTTACATATATATATATAAACTCAAACTCAAATTATTGTCTACGTTTACTACAAAATAGTTATTCAAAAATATTGATAAAGAGATTATACTTGGTTAAGATAATCCTCTAGTGAATGCATAACTTTTGTAAGCATTACCCAAAGACTAGCAATACTATAAGAACAAACAAAGTCAAGTTATATTCTTCATGTCACTAGCAGAAATCGTGAGAACGATGACTGGCGTAGGCGGTCATCGTTTTACATTTATGACCGGCGACCGCCAGTCATAAAAGATAAAGTCATCGTTTTACATTTATGACTGGCGCGTGGCAGCCGGTCATAGATGTACAACGATGACCAGCAGCGAGCCGGTCATCGATGATCATCGATTAGTCATCGATGACCGACAGTCGGTCATAGATTATAATCATCTATGACCGGCGCCTGTCATAGATTATAGTCATCTATGACCGACGCCTGTCATGTAGAAAAGAAATTAGAGTTTTTTTTTTTTTTTTTTAAGAATGGAAATTAGAGAGTTTTAAGATTACATAACTTTGGTTCATGTTTAATAGGCATGTTTTTTTGTCGAATCCTCCTCCCTCAATCATGGTAACTAAAAAAAAAAGGCATGATTTTGCATTTAAAATTTAGAGCTTATGAAATTTTAAGGAAACTAAAAGTAAATTTTTTTTTTTTTTTTTTAATATGATACATAATAAATTTTAGAAATCCTCTATTTACAATTTCATCATTTTTTAAATCTTAGAGAAAAATATAAAATTTAGAAAATGTAGATACATTTGGATAAACTCGATTTGAAAAACGTTTATTTACGTAAAAGTCCATTTTATTTTGGGTAAGAAAGCAGCAATAAACATAAACTCCAAGCCCATTTTGAGTTAGATGCCCGCAGATAAAAAAGCTTTAGTGAGGCCCACTTGGTTACCGGTTAATAACCCAGCCCAATAACAATTGAAATTAGAAAAGAAAAAAAAAATAAAAAAACGAATAATTAAGGCTGTTTCATAACCATTTGATTTTTTGTTTTTGAATTTTGAAATTTAAGCCTACAATGACTACTTTACCATATACTTTTTCTTACTTGGACATTTACATATTACCTATATTTGTAGAAATTAAACCAAAATTTGAAGAAAAAAAAGTAGCTTCCATAAACTAATTTTTATTTTTAGAAGTTGGTTAACATTCACATACTTTTTTAAAGAAATATGGATAAATTGTAGAAAATATGAAACACATTGTAGGAAAAGTGGAATACATGGTAGAAAATATTAGTAAGAATAAACTTAAATTTCAAAAACCAAAAACAAAAAATCAAATAGTTCTCAAATATGACGTAATCTTTTTTTTTTTTTTTTTTTGTTAAGAAAAATGAAAATCATACATATTTGATAACATTTTTTTGCTATTTAAAAATTAAAAACTAAAAGTAGTTTGATTTATGGTTTTTTTAAAAAATCAAAATTTATTATTATTAATATTTAATAAAATAAAAATATAGAATATTATTTATTATCATACAAACCTATATTTTTTAAAATAACAAAAATAAAAACAAAAAACAAAAAATGAAATAGTTATCAAACAATGTTTAATTGATTTTTATTTATACTCATGAGTCTCCTAACCAACTTACAATCGTCTCAAATATTGTCACGACACAACCAACTTGACCTTTTGAATGTCAAATTATTATTACTATTATTCTTTTTATCTATTTGTTTATTTTTATTTAGTATAAATGTGAGAATGAATACCACAAGGAAAATATTACTTCATTTGACTATAGTGTTGAATTACTATCAAATAATGAAACCAGCATACTTCAATCTTTTTGGCAATGTCCAAAAAATTGAAAAAACAAATTTGTTCATAGATTAACACCATAGATTTGAATCCATATTATATAAATAATTTGGGTGAAAAGAAAAAGGTTAATCTGAGATTGGAAGGCAAAATGATAAGGAGCACATGGAAGACGAGTGTCTGCAAGGGTTAATTAAGCACCAAATCTTTTACTTAAATTGTAATTACGAATGATTGGATTTGGATTTAGGGTAATTAAAAGGCTAAATTACACCAAAACCACCGACCAAATAAAACACATGTGAAGTTAGGTACATTATTTTAACAATTTTCTTTTCTTTTTCTTTTGCTTAAAAAATATGCATTTGGAGGAAAATTTTCTTCCTTCCTCTTCTTCTTTTCATGCATTGCATGTGATTCTTGTTCCCACTCTTAATTATGTCTATTTTTTTAACATTTAAAAAAAACAAAAAACAGTTGGGTATGATTTTTATATTTTTTCAAATAAAAAAATAGTTATCAAACTCGGTCTTAGTAATTAAGAAATTATAAGTTTGAATCCTTCGCTCTCTATATTTTTTGTGAAAGGAAATAGTCAATATGTTTTACAACTTTACAAAATAAATATATTTTCGTTGCCAATTATTGTTGAGGATTCTATACTTAAAAAAGTGTAATTTTGTCTTACAATTTTCGTAAGAAAGGTCTACAAATCCTTTCGTTATTAATTTGTTTTGGAAAAAAAAACTTCATATTACTAGCTTATTGTGTGTTATAGTTCATGAGAAATATAGGTTTTGATCTAAAAAATATCTCAAATTCGAAAATGAGAGAGTCCAACATTAATATAAAAGAGATATGGGTTACTCCCCTCATTGCCAATTAGTTTTGAGGTGGAACCCCATATTATCTCACATGGTACCCATAAAATCCAAACGGGTATTCGGTCAAATAAAATGAAATTGAGATCCGATTCAAGATTGGTGAGCCCAAAAGAGGCACCATCTTGAAGGGGCATGTTAGGATCTCACAAATATCTCACATTGGAAAGTGGGAGAGTCCAATATCAATATAAAAGAGATATGAGGAGTGGTTTTGAGGTGGAACACCATATTATCTCACAATATATAGGTTATATTTGGGTATGATCTAAAAAATTATGTCCTCCTATATGGTTTAATATGAGTCGTATCTTATTTTTCTTTATTGTTTTTGTATTTAAATTAAGATAGGATGTGATCCATATTGTACTACGTAGATGAACATTATTTTATAGGTCATATTCGAGCATAACCTAAATATTCCTCATAGTTCATTAAAAACAAATGAATAATTAAAAAAAAAAATACACGAATGAATATTTGGTTCAATAAAACTATAATTAATATTTGATTAAAAATTGGGACTTGAAAAAAGAATCCTTGATGGCAAATTGAAAAATGAGGATGCTCCACAAAATTTAATAAAGAAAAGGTAAGCAACTCTTCTTATTAAAAATTAGTTTTGATATTAAGCCCATATTATTTAATATATATCAGAGTTTATAAAATTCAAATCATTAACTAATTTAATAATTAATTAATTAATTAAAATATTCAATCTAAGATTGATTAACTCAAAATACCATCTTTAAATTAGACTTATAGGAAAAGTTGGGATGTATTTGCAACCTTTAAAAGGTGGTTACTTCTCATAATTAGTTTTGTGATGATTTTTTTCATGTACTAGTTCAGTTTGAGTTCATCTAGATCATAACATGTCTTTTTGGAATGGATTTTTTTTTTTGATGTTAGTATGGAGGGGGGGAGATTGACAACCATCTCCATAACATATTAATGTGAATGATATAGAAGGTTGTCATCTTTATTAATTGGTATCCGAGCTATACTCCTTACCTAACCATGTTGGTAAAGTATTGATTTGATTTTGTCTACTTTAAAAACCACCTCTATAATTTATTTTTGGTCATTACTTAAAAAGTCTCATATCAATAAAGGTGTTGTTTCCTTCTTATATACTTAAAAATCATCCTCTTGATTTAGCAATATTTCTGACAACTTTATTTGCCAATAAAATAGATGAGATAAAAGACATAAGTATATAAGTGATCACAATCATCTCAATATTCTAGATGAAACCAAAAATAAAGTAATGATATACGTTCAAAGTGAACAATATCATACAAATGTAGAGATATAGAAAATGTTGTCATCTTTAACGATTAAATTACCAATTAATCTAAAAACTTAACCTAATTGACACCTTATCACCACCTTCCTTATTACTTATTTAATATCTTATCACCGATTCACCTTTCTTTTGAGAAAGACAACTCTCGTACCGTTTATCTACCACTATGTACGAAATTTTAATGATGCCTTCTTGTTTGTTTATGACATGTCGGGAAATTATTCTATTTTACCTATGTTTTTGGACAAAACTCTATTTAGGTGTAATGTACACATTTTGTATATTTACGCCCGTGAAATTATTGAGCCTCCGTTTGATAACTATTTGGTTTTTTGTTTTTGATTTTTTAACTTTAAGCCTACTTTCTCTCAAATTTCATATAATTTGTTTCATTGTTTTTATTATGGTTACATCTTTTCTTAAGAAAGTAAGGAAAGATCAACCAATTTTTTTTTTTTTTTTTTTTATAAAAGTAGCTTCCTTGTTTTTGTTTTTAAAAATTAGTTAATATTCTCCCATATTCTTAAAGAAAGATGAATACTAAAAATAAAAAACCAAATAATTATCAAACGGGCCTGAACTATTCAATTTTATATTGCAAGGAGATGGAATATTGGTTTGTAATTATGAAGAAATGTTCAATTTTTAAATTAGCTTTTAAAGGGTGAGAAAATATCTTTCCGTCTTTTTTTTTTTTCTTTTTTTTTCTTTTTGAGAATTGAGAAAATATCATTTTACATCATGAGAAAACCATAGTTTACTTTATCTTTTTAAGAAAAATTATACTATATAGACCACTTTCAAACAATATTTGCACATTTAGGCTCACAACTTTTTTTTTGTAATTTTAGTTTTTCATTTT
>JBBMEF010003737.1:0-26498 GCA_037832685.1 Sicyos baderoa | reverse complement strand
TTGCTACAAACGATAAGGTATACTTGCCTTTGCAAATCGCTGCAAATCATTTATAATATTCGCATTTTGCGAACACATCTTAGCGCGGTCAATAATCTTCTCAGATTGCACAAGAACGATATGGTTAGATCTAAAGGAGAGGTTCCAAAAAAGAAATGGACCTAGGATTTTTTGAATTCGAAGATGATTGATCAATCTTAAACAAAAACAAGAATCAGTCAAGTTGAACTTGTGGTTTATGCCGCTGCAATGGAGTTCGAGATATGGAGAATTTTATCTAGTTCGAATACCTCTTAAATTATCTTATAGCTTAAATGTAATTAAGATATTCTTTAGGATTTATTAGTATATTTGTGAAAAGTTAATGAAAAACTAGAAGGTTTTGTGTCTTTTTCAATTTTATCATGGTATCAGAGTCACCCTAAATTAGAGTTGAAAAAAAAACTTTGTTCAAAAAAGAAAAAGAAAAAGAAAAAGAAAGAAGAGAGGTCTGACGACGTGATCAACAATAGTTTAACGAATCGTAAAATCCGCACGATTCGTGTTGTGTAATAACACATCCTAGTAGCGGTATATTCTGTTCAGCGACGTGATCAATGAAAATTTGACGAATCGTGAAATTCACACGATTCGTGTGGTGCAATGAAGCATCCTATTAGCGGTATATTCTGTTCAACATCGTGATTGACGGCAGTTTGACGATTCGTAAAATTCGTCCGATTCGTGTAGTGCAATAACACATTCTAGTAGCGATATATTCTGTTTGACGATGAGATCGACAAGAAGGAGCATATGTGCATGGCTTTTCAAGTTGGTCATGTGAATTTACATGCTTCAACTTGAGGGATAGTGTTAGAAGTAAAATATCGTTAAGATATTCTTGTTAGAAATAAAATATATATTAAGGTATTCTCTAGGATTTATTAATATATTTATTAGATATTGTTAGAGTAAAATCGATACAGAATTAATTAAAGTGATAAATAAAAGAGAACAATGACGTGGAATGATCTGATTTCATTGAAGCGAAATCTTTGCTTTGATTAAGCGAAATGTGTGTGATTTCCCAAGGATGTGCAAGTAAACATAGTCTTATTGTAGCAAGTTTAAATGTAAGTAAAAGTCGTCTCCACATTAATGTTATGCTTAAGCGAAATTCAGCGAGTCAAGGTTACAGAAAAATTTGTTGTGATGAAACTAAACTAAGCGAAATAAAAGTAATGTAACTTAAACTAGGGTAAATGCATTGGAAGGAACTAGGACTTTTCGGAGACTTTCGCTACGACGAAACGACATGATGCTAGGAAGCGAACAACTGATGATTTTTCTTTGGCTCTCTCGAGCTCCAGAAGTTGGCTCTCTCGAGCTCCTAGTTTGGTTCTCTCGAACTCAAACAAACATTGAAACCAAGCAACCAGCACTAGGCGAACTTTATCTCTAAGTGTTCTTTTTAGATGCAAGTAAAGTAAACTTAGCAAACCTAATGTTATTACATGCAAGTTTGCTTTATTTCTTTCTCTCGAAGCAAAATAAAGGCATACACATAGTGGATCAGACAAAATATATTTCGATTTTAACACAACATGCATTATAGTTTGACATCTTGCTACCACTTCGCGTGAGCGAAATACTCTTACTTGCCTACTTCCTTCCAATGAAGAACTTAGCTGCTCATAAAAGTTGATCTTCATAATTAAATCACCAAATAATAAAGTTTGCTACAATCTACTGCTAAAGCGAAAATAACAACAACAATAAACGAAGAAACAAAGTTAAGAAGAAGTCTTGTCGGAATCGTAAAGACAACAACTTTGAACTCAAATCCGGCTACGCTTTGCAACTCTAGCTAACTACGCCTACACTAGAGCAAAACTACTAAACATCTAAACTACGGCTAAAACTAAGGAAATTTGATCGAAAAATGAACTCGACGGCGCTCCAAAATGGAAGATCTCTCCCCAAAACGGAGGAGCGTTTTAATGAAGGAGAAGGGCAGCTATTTATACTTCAGCTTCAAGCGACAAGGCCTGCTCCACGATCCTGACATTGCCTGCACGATCCCCTTGTCTCCTTGGGACTACGTCTGTCATACTCTGCTCCATGATCCGCGTTCACGACCTCTGCAAGTTTTTTCGAGAAGCGACGACTGAATTGTAAGGATTTTCTCGAATCTTCGACACACGTCATTGACTTAGATATCTTATCGAGCATATTATTTCGCTAGAGCTAATTTTGCCTAAGCGAAATTGTTGGCAATTCTTTGTATTCCCTACGGTGCGAAATGCTTTCAAGGCATTTTCACGGAGTTGGCTTTCGCTTGCGCGAACTCTTGTGAATTTCGCTTCGCTCCTTAGGTTTTATGTAGACAAACTAGAAAGTATCGACTTTTTTTAACACTTAACATTTTTCACTCATTCGTGCACATTTCGCTACAATGAACCTCTAAAATGCATCATAATCAGAAAATTAAGGATGTTTCGCTTAAGCACAGCTTTTGGTATTAATGGAGCGAAATTCAATATTAAATCATTTAACTATAGCAAATTCTTATAAAAATATATTATTTTCAGGACTTTGACTCTCAATTCTTGAGAGTGATCAGATATTTTATAGGATTTGTTAGGAGATCTTTTGAGATTTGAGATTTCATGTAGTATATTGATAAGTTCTAAAATATGATATTTATTGGATCTAATTAATTTTCCCATATTTAGATTTAATATTGTGGTTGATTTTAGATATTATGTCTTATTTAATATATGTGATGAATTGCTAAATTAGTATTTAAATAGGTTTGAATTTAGATTTTTAAATTCAATTTAGGAAACCACACAAAAAAAGATATTAGGAATAAAAGGAAAAAAAATAATAAAATAATCTTCTTGCTTTGAAAACCAATTTAAAAAGGAAATAATATTTTTTTAGTTGAGCTCATTAAGCCCAACATTTTAAGTTTGTTTACAATATATATGTGTGTGTGCAGGACATCAATGGAGGAGACCCACGGAAGAGAAGAGGCAGTCGCAGATTGAGAAGATTTTCAACATTAGTTTGCTTTTACTTTGTATCATCTATTTTTAAATAACTTTTATTTTCTGATTCAAGGTTAGTTTTAATTCAAATGTAGTTTTGTGAGGCTTGGACCGAAAATATATTTTTCTAATTCATGAATTATTTGTTTC
Source organism: Sicyos baderoa (assembly GCA_037832685.1). Classification (NCBI taxonomy): domain Eukaryota; kingdom Viridiplantae; phylum Streptophyta; class Magnoliopsida; order Cucurbitales; family Cucurbitaceae; genus Sicyos; species Sicyos baderoa. Next base: position 23,316 of record JBBMEF010003737.1, on the reverse strand, counting down.
TTTGTTCTTATTTTATGATTGATTTTTAGCAAATTGAATTGACGCCTTAATTTGTTATCAATTGATCTTTGCTATACATGACTTTGTGATAATTTATTATTTCGGATGACCGTAAATTGTAGCAAAGAGTTGGCTCATGTGTGTGTGATATATATTGTGGCTTTTTCCAAATTACATAACTTGCATAATAGGCTCTACGGAAACAAATAAACAAAATTAATTACTTTTGTAGTCGTCTCTGTTAGTTAATTTTGGTTTGATCGTTCTCATAGATTTTAATGCTATTGTTTAATTGATATGGAACGCTATCGTGCCCAATTGATTAGATAATAAGATTTGGTTCTGATGCTGGGTCGAGGTCAATAAAGTAGGAGAACAATTACATATTGTGGCTTTTCCAGGTAGGTAGACTAATTCCTTGAACTTAAATTTAAATAACTTTTGTAGCCTATGATCAAAATTACAATTGAATTAAGCTAAACTCTTAAAAAACAAATATACTAGTCTAGGGAGTACAAGTTGGGGGAGGAGAAATACAATATAGATTCTAGGGATCGAAATTGTGACGCTGGTATTGAACTGTTTACAATCAAACAATAAAACCACTGTGCCACTAACCCATTCGGTAGTATTTCAATCATTTAGTTTCTATTTATTATTTCAAATCTCAATAGTTCGGTGGTATCTATATATACTCAATGACTAAAAAAGAGGTCATGGATTTTAATTCCCTAACTCCAATCATTATAAATCTAAAAAAAAACATATCAAAAAATAGAATACCCAATAAATCCTAAATTAGGGGTTCGTTAATTATGTTCATAATTTATTTAATTTTTTTTAATAATAACTTTCATGGAATTATTGAATTGTTTTCATTTTAGTGTGAGCGCAATCATTAGTCCTCCATCTTCCTCTCTTATTTTATTGTCTTTTATAAAATCTTTAAGAATATAAAGAAGCTTTATTAATATACAATTGTTCAACAATGAACTTTTATCAATCCAATTAGAAAGTGTTACCTATTGATCATGGTGTCTTATTGAGTTGCAATAAGTTTTCTTTTTCTTTGAAAGATTGGCATTGACTTTTGGGATCTTACCCTTACCTTTTTCATTAGCACATTATTTTTTCTATTATTTGTTAAAAAGTTATATTAATTATAGTGCTATCTATCTGCATTATTTGTTAAGAAGTTATCTATTTTAGATTTAATTTCCATTAAGAACAAACTCTTTTAAAGTTGAGTATTAGTGCTAATAATTGTAGTACTAATAATATGTAAAGGGGAAGGATTTAAATATGAAATCTCTAAATGAAAATACTTATTAATTATTATTATTATTATTTGATACAACAATATTGGAGTTTTTATAACATATTTTGTAGCTCCCTATTTAAGCATTTGTATGATTGAGTTTTCGATGAGAGAGACATTAGAGATTGAGAGCATTTTGTGATGTTTAGAGTTTGTGTACATTGTTAATTCTTCCTTCTCCTCTTTATTTTGGGTTAGTAATGAAAATTAGCTTTTGGGGTTGGCCATAAATGTAGAAGATTTCTCGAACCACTATAAATCTTGTCTTCCTTCTTTCTTTACTCAATTTTATTTTACATTTATTATTAATTTATGATCATGTATATTGTGATTTGATATTTCAATTCTAATTGGTTTTAACTCCTCTACAAAAATACACATCCACACACTCCATATAAGTTTATTATGATGAATATAATTCTTATTGATCTTGAATGTTATCGTATATTTAAATAAATAAAAAATAAACTTAAACTCAATACCTTATAATCTTTTGTTTTCAAAATCATTTTAAAGGTTTGTATGTACAATGAACATATGACCCTTCGAAAAATTTATGGAACTTTAGGAAAGTATGACCTAGCAAGGGTTTTATTAGAACTTTTGTAAGTATTATTAGACAGTAAGGAAGCTTCAACTTAAAGTTAATTGAAAATGAATTGAGTAGATATATTGTATAAATGTTATAGGAATTCTCTTCATCTTTTTTACGTGAGATCGATGACATCAATTTTAATACCATATTTGATAACATGGAATTGCAACTCTAAAGTAATTGATAACGAACAAATCAACTCTTATTTTATAAATGTTATATGGTGCTCTCTTACCTTTCAAATATAATATCTTCTAACAAAGTATGCATGTATTTCCTAGAGTTGATCTTTGTACATTTTTTTAAAACTTCATTTTGTGCATGCAAGACTTAACTATCATCTAAATTCATGTGTTTATATATATATATATATATATATATATATATATGCAAGTATTAAGTTCAATAGAATAAATCAGTAGTATAATAATTTCATTGTTTTGTTGTAAATCAGTTTAACACTAGTTAAAATTTATGAATATAATTTAAAGAATTTTTTTATAGATAGCAAATGTTAGTATTTTTTATTATAGAATTTTTTTTAAAAATAATTCATACATTGAAAAATGAGAAAAACATGTCAGGTCTTCCCTTCATTTGTGTACATTTTTATCTTCACACATGGATTGGAAGTATGTACTAGGTGCTTTCGAAAAAGTATGTATTTTTTTTTTAATATTGATGATTATCCGACTTAATTTGTATACACCTCAACTAATATTACGGGACATATCCTACAATATTTGGATGTCAAAAAAATCATCAGTAGAGAATTAATTCATATAGAAAGGTGACTACCATAGATTGAACCCATCACCTTAATCACTTTAAAATGTTCTTTGACTACTAAGTTACTTAAATGATGATTTAGGTAAGTTTTCTTTAGAAAAATATTCCATTCAACCAAAATTAACTTAATTAAAATATCAATGAACTTGATTAAATCTATTTTTGCTATATTGGAATTATTTTTAAATAAATTTTGACATCTACATATTCTTTTTTTCATGAAAAAAACCCCTAAAATTTAGTTTTGACTCCAAAGTTTTATGATCATGAAATTCCGTTTAATTCACATGTAGATTGTCTCATCCAAGTGTAACGTTTGTTCTTTTCCTTCAAAATTTTATAATTAGTAAAGATTAGTCAATGTGTTATAAACAATTACAATAAACATCTAAATATTATTAACCAATTCGTATAGTCATAATATAACTTATTAACCAATTCGCATTGTGACACTACACATCAACATTTATAGCCTTTTCTTTTTAAGAAGACAACAAAATTCAACATCTTCATAAAAAAGAAATAGCAAAAACCAAAAAAATAAAAGGTTTGAGATATGGGGATTAGTGTTGTTTCGTCCCATTCCAAAAAAAAAAAAAAAAAAAAAAAAAAAAAAAAAAAAAAAAACTTTTGCTTTACTTTCTTCTCCAAAAATATTTTTATTATTAATGTCAAAAAAATCAAAAGTGATTAGCTTGATCAATATGACCTTGAATTCTTATAAACATGTAAACAGAAACTAACCCATAGCCAACTTTTTGAAATGGTTTTTTTATAAAAAAAAGTTAAAAAGGGAAAATAGAGAAACTTTTTTTAGGGAAAAAAACATAACTTTTATTGAAAAAAATAAAAAAAAAAGGACCCACCTAATGGAGCCTAGAAATTGGCAGCTATATGGAAACCCTAAAAAAATTGAACTTTTGTAAAGAAAATTTTTTGGGGAGATAAAAAGAAAAGTTATAGCATGCTCTACTTTATACATTCAATGTCTTCTGTTATACACAATATTTTTCATTTTCATTTTCATTTTCATTTTTTATTTTCCTCTCTCTTCATGCCAATTATCTTTAGCTTTTTTTTTTCTTCTCTCTTTTTCCATTTGGTGAAACATTCCATCCCTTTATTGGAATTTAATTAGAAGGCTTTTACTCTTTATTTTTGTGTAAAAATCTTTTTTTTTTTTATGGGTTTAAGGTTTAGAATTTTTCTACCTTTCTTTAAGAAATAGAATTTTGGAATGGAATTAAAAAAATGTGAAGAGGGAATTGTCTTTCTATGTTCTACTTAAAATTAAAGGTCTACTCATAAATTTGTCAAAAATAAAAATTTAGCTCAATTCATATAAAGTGTACGATCGGCTGGAAGCTTGATGGCTAAGGGTGGAACTAAAACTTAATTCCATATTAAATAGGTCGGTTGAGTAATTACTTATCTGGTTTGGTGTTAATCTATTTTCACTACACAGTCACGGGTTCGATTTTTGGAATCGGTATTTATAATCTTTTTTTCCTAATTTGTATTAAAAAGAATTTCATACCTTTAATTCAAATTTGAATCCTAGTAGGTGCATTAAAATGTCCCCAAGGAGTAGTAGAGTAATTGAAAGTTTGGGCTTTTAAGGTATGCTCCTTTCAAAGATCTAGGTTCGAAACTCACTTGTGACATACTCTTTCGATGTCTCCGGTCCCTAAGTGTAAATATAGTCTTTATAGAGCATGAATTTTTTACACCAAAATATAACGTTACGTTAGCCACAATATCCTACCAGATGTGAGTTTAGGTTTTTTTTTAGCATGTTTGAAAATTCTGTAATTCCTCTACATTTAGCTCAACTATATGGAATTCAAATATGTAATTGAAAAGTCATTGTAAAATTGAGTTGATAGCGCAGTTAGTTATATATATGTCAATCCATTTTTAACTTTATGATTTGAGGATTGAGTCCAAAAATCAATATTTATCCCCTCTCTAAATATATATACTCAAAAAAAAAAAACTCCATTTAAATTTGTTGAATTATTTGGATAGAATATAATTATCCTTTTAATTTTTATGATGGGATATATAATGTTTATTTTTTATTATTATTTATTTATTTATTTAGTAGTATTACTTTTTCGCGTGTGTTCTTGGAAAAGCATGATGTGAAAGTGAAAATTGTCTTGCCATGTTCGAGTTAATTAAATTAAGGTTCCATTTAGGTTTGTTTTTTTGGACCACACAAAGTAAATATGATAAATATGATAAATATCACTGTTATAAAATTGAGATGTGTGGATTTCGGTATCACAAATATTTTGGATCTTATTTTTGTATTGGATAATCCAATTTTACAAAATAATTACAGATTTAGATAAATTTAAAAATATTTAGTATTCATAGTCAAATATATAATATAAATAATACGCATCATACTCTATTATGTATTAGTTATTAAGTATAAAAAGTATTACTTTTATACCGTATATTTGATTATGGTTGCTAATTTTTTTCAAATTTGATTAATGTTGTAAATTTTTTATCAATTTAGTCTATTTCTGCACAAACACCATTATTGTATCACACATCATTTATTCTCTTTAAATGACATTTTTTTAAGGCGGTAGAGATAACCCAAGGCTCTAAACTGTGAGAGAAACACAAAATCTCAACTTTGGAGTGAGAAAGTAATTAACATACAAATTGGGAGATATTTAGGATTATTTTAGTGAGTGATTAATTTCATTTTAGTTACTAATTAATAGATTATTCTAATAAAGTGTCATACAATCTTAAAAGTAAATTTATAAATTTTACGACATTTGGTTCTCTTCGGTTGAATTGTGTTTGGCAGGACTGTTATTTATTATTTTAAAATAGAATAATCTATTGAAAAACACTTTCAATTGCAAAAAATATTGTTCATCATCGATCTTTTAAAGTGGGCTCCATATAATAAGATGTCTCATGCTAGTAAATTTTCAATTTTCAATTTTACTTCACCAAATTTAAGCGTTGATTTTATATTTTTTTTTGTTTTTTTTAATACAAGTTCGGGGAAAGGAGAGTACAAATCCGTAACCGTAAAGTTAAAATGAATTAACACCAAACAAGATAATCAATCGCGTCACTGTCCCTTCTAGTGTATTGATTTTATATTTAGTTTATCTTTCTCCCAAAATTCAATTCTATGTACTTTAGTGTTTTCTAAATTGGTTAGTTTAATGCAAATTTTGTTTATAAAATAATTATAGCATAATGTTTTTTTTTTCATACAAATTGTTATACAAGATGATTATTCTTCTAATATTTAACAAATTATTTAAAGTAATTAAAATTAACGGGAGACAAGATATCTTCACATTAAATATGATATTGTTCTGACGTAAACTATTATAACTTTATTTTAGTAATCACCCATATACCTCCGTATCAATAAAGATGTTCTATCCTGACTACTTATTTTTATTAATAATAATCTTCTATTCGAACAAAGTAAAACTCCAAATATATTCTTCTAGGTTTATAAAAAAAACAGTTTAGTATAATTTACCGAATACAAGCTTATTCATATTTAAGTGGATCGTTCTCTTAGTCATTAGATATATATTGATGTTGCTTGAGCTACTGTTCTTGTTGATTTAAATGAGTCGTTAAGATAGCTATAACAATTTATATTAAATTTATTATTTTAATTTTAATTTTTGTTATGATACTTTTATTTTTGGTTTACTTTGGCATCTCTCCGTTTAAATTGTTCATGTCTGTTCATTTACTTTTACCTTTTTTTTGTTTATTTTAGTTTTATTTTAAAAAAATTTATACTGTTCTCTTTTTTTTTTACTATGAATTTGGGTAAATACCAATTTCAGAGATAGAACTCGTGATCGTGGAGTAGAAACGGATTAACTCCAAACCAAATAACCAATCGTGTCACTAACTCATTCGATTCTGTTATCTCCTTTTCAAAAGTCATAATGTTAGTCATTGATTGTAAAATTATAACACAAATTCTATACTTAGTTCAGCAGTTGGTATTGATATTTATTGAAGGAATAGAATACATTTGTTATTCCCTTGATAAGTAAATAATGTATATTGATTATAGTATAAATTAAATGCGAGTTTTTTGCTCAAATAGTATCATCGAGAGTAAATAACGCGATTGATTATCTTATTTGGTGTTAATCAATTTTAACTCCACGGTCACGAGAATAATCGTACTCTTTATATAAATTTTGGTAGTCTCTCTTCCTCCAATTTATACTAAAAAAAAGATACTATCAAATTTAATTTTAAGTAAAAACTTTTTTTAAAACAATACGCAAAGTTTGTTTAAGAACTAATACCCACGTAACTAAAAATATTCAAAACCTAAAAATCCAATGTTTGAAAGTTTAGACTTAATCGAGATAATAAATAAAGTTGTTCAGCGCTAAAAATATTTTATACCTTGAAAACGTTTAAAAAAAAAAATCGATGGTACTTATTAGAAAGTAAATAGTACATACCGAATGAGTCAGTAGTGCAATAATTTCATTGTTTGGTTGTAAATGATATTTATAATTTCCCTCTCCAATTTATACTAAAAAAAAAACAAAAAATAGTACATACTTATTCCCATTTGTGAAAATAAACATATGTCACATAAATAATGTAAGTATTTTAAAAAATATAGAAAAAATTGATGATTTGATTAATGAAAAAAAATGATATTATTGCATGTTTTAAAATAAATGATATCATTATAGAAAATATTTAAGTTATGTCGGGTAAATATTAATAATCACTTATGTATTTTTCATTAATATAAAGATATGATACGTTATTATTTTTCCAATCATGGAAAGTATGTACTACATACTTACTTGGATGTGCTCAAGTTTTAATCTTTTAAATTTGTTCCTACAATTGTCTTACTTCATTTTTCTTAGGGAATTTTTGATGTATAACAAAAATATGATCAAAAATTGCATCTATAGCACAAAATTAAAAATAATTGCATATATACCAAAATTATGAGTGATTGAACTCAATCGAACTCAATCGAACTCAATCAATAACTAGTGATTGAACTCAATCAGTTGAGCTCGATCACTTAACAAACTGATTGAGTTCAATCACTAGTTATTGATTGAGTTCGATTGAGCTTAATCGCTCAGAATTTTGGTATAAATAAATTTTTGATAAAAATTTGCTATAATTCTAATAGAGGCTTAAAGTTGCTATATATATAACAAATTTCCTTTTTTTAAGATAAATTGAAATTTGATTTTTTTTTAAAGGAATAAATTGAAAAATTTATAATATTCATGTACCACAAGGAAAGGGAAAAAAAGAAGTAAAAACAAAATTAAGAAACCCATTTACGAGTCCATGAACTTTCAAGCCTCTAATCATTAGGATCAATAATTTAATAAATAAATTGCAAGAAAAAGTTTTGTAGGTTTCTTAAGTGTTTATTTCTCTACCCACCTCTACAATATTAATTTTAATAACTCCAAAAGACACTCTATTAAAGTTAAACCCACTTTTAAAATCATCATTAAATTGGATCGACTTTGATTTTTCTCCACAAACTTAAAAGTCATTAATTTAGAGATTTCATTTTGAAAATACGTTCTAATTATCATTACAATTGTACTTTCTTTGATCATTAACTTTTAACATAATCAATAGTCTTCGACAAATTTTTTCCCTCTATATTTGCAATATATTTGTTTTGTTAATAAAACCTAGGGAAATTAAATTTGACTATCTCATTTTTTAAAAAAATAATTATAAATCTAGAAAAATAATAAATAATTACCAAAACTAATTTTACTTTTGAATTTCAAAAGTTTAGGCACCCTTTGATAACTATTTGGTTTTTAAAATTTAAGCCTATTTTCACTCAAATTTTCTATAATATGTTCCAAACTTTTAAAAGCTATTTTTTTTTTTTTATATAAAAGTTGGTTAGTGTTCTCCTGTTTTTTTAAGGAATTAATGATGAATATATTATAGAAAAAGTGGAATATATTATAGAAAACTTAAGTGAGAATAGATTTAAATTTCAAAAACCAAATGGTTATCAAACGGGCCTTAGTATTTTTAATATTATTTTACCCCTACATTATATTTAGTACTTTTTTTTTTTTTTTTTCTATTTTTCTTAATTATTTTCATCAAATATTTTTTTTAAAATAACAATAACCCAAAACTGTTTCTCTTATTCTTCTTCATTGCTACGAACAAATTTTCATATTAGATTGTTTGTCAATTTCCTTTAGCTTTCTTAAATTCGAGCGAAAGGAAAACAAACCTTTGTATACTATATTGCGTTTTCATGTTTTTCAAAATCCATAATGGTCTATTTTGCGAACGAAACTCCCATCTCCGGCGAACGAGACATTCCTGGTTGTTCTCTCTAGTTTTACTTGAATTTCTTATATATGTTTTCTCTTAATTAGATTTTCAACTTGTCACAAGTTTTATTTTTTGGAAGTGAATCAGTGTCATCATGATTGGTGATGACGCTTTCACGAAACCATAATTTTGCACGAATCTAAAAATTGAAAACAATATGATTTTATTATGGAGATTTTTCATGTATAATAAAAATTGGCTAAAAAATTATATCTATAGTACAAAACGCTGAAAATAATTGCACATATACCAAAATTATGAGTGATTGAACTCAATCGAACTCAATCAATAACTAGTGATTGAACTCAATCAGTTGAGCTCAATCACTAATTATTGATTGAGTTCGATTGAGTTCAATCACTCAGAATTGTGGTACAAATAAATTTTTGATTAAAATGTGTTATAATTTTAATAGAAAGCACTAAATTAGTTGATATACATAATAAATTTTCTTTTATTATAACATAGATACGTGCTAAAAAAATATAAATACTAATATTATTTATGGTACACATTACAAAATACAATATATTTATTGTAATTTTCAAATTGTATTCTTCGTAAGTTATTATATAACATCAAATGGGTATATCTATTTACATTAAAACCTTAAATTTAAATGAACGTAGAAGATGAAATGAATATGTATACTTTGTAATAATATTAATAATTTTATAAAAACAATATTAATATTTTATTAGAGAACACTTTATGGTAATGTTAAATCTTTTTTATTAATACTTTTATTAATAATAAATATGATAATTTTAAGGGTATTTACTAAACTATATTATTGTTCAATACGACATAAATACATTGAATATGCGTATCTCTATACTGCATACCAATATTAATAAGTTAGTAGGATACAATAAAGATCATATTATATAATAATTAATTTCTATTTTATCAACTTTTCTTTATAACAAATATGTGAATTTATTTATATCTTAAATATTATATTTGTTACATCTTTATACACAATATCAGCACACACACACACATATATAATGTATTTACTAGTATGTGAGACCGTATAAAAAACCCATTAATATTAGGGAATTTGCATTGTATAGCAAATTTCCTACTCTACATTAGAATAGAATTATAGTAACTTTTTAAAAATATTGCAAATAATATAGTAACTTTTTTTTGATAGACTTTATCAAACACTATTGATGGAGTCTATCAGACACTATTGATGGAGTATATAAGTCTGATTTTGCTATATTTGCAAATATTTTCAAAAAATTGCTATTTATTCAAATTTTTTGCCTTATTGTAATATACATGCAAATTTCCCTCAATATTATATATAATAATCAGGACCAATTATATTATATTGTAAAAGACAACATAAGGGCATTTTTGTAAATAATTTATCTTCAAATTAGGGTTCTTCTTAATGAAGCTCCATTTTCACACGTTCTTCATTTTTCGACAATTTAAAGAGCTTCGACGGTTAATAGTCACCATCAGTTAGACGTTTTTATAAAAATACAAACGGTATTAAAATTGCATTTTCGCACTAGAAGACGATGGAAGTTTGAGAGACAAAATGATGGCTGAAATTTTTAATGTTAGAAGACAAAATGAAGAGAAGAAAGAGAAATTCAAAAAAAGATGTGTAAAAAAATGATGAGAACAAAAGTAACTAAAATACTTTGTTTGAAGATTGAGTGAAAGATGCAAGAAAACTTTGTTTGAGGTTAGAAAAATATGTTACGAAAACAAAGTTAAATAGTTATATATAAAAGAGAAATTTGCATGTATATTACAATAAGACAAAAAAATTGCATAAATAGTAAAATAATGAAAATATTTGCAAATATAACAAAATCAGATTTATAGACTCCATCAATAGTGTCCGATAGATTCCATCAATAATGTCTGATAGACTCCATCAATAAACTCTCATCAATAGTGTCTGATAGACTTTATCAATAGTGTCTGATAGACTCCATCAATAGTGTTTGATAGAGTCTATAAAAAAAGAAGTTGCTATATTTGCAATATTTTTAAAAAGTTGATATAATTTTAATGTAGAGTAGAAAATTTGCTATACAGTCAAATTCCCTATATAAAAGTGTTAAAAAAATAAAAAAAAAGAATGATAAATATCATAAAGGGAAAAAAATCGAACAAAAACTATAAAATATGGAATTTTGCGCCGATTATTTGTTTTTGTCACAATAAGAAATATGATGGGAAACTTTTATCTCCCAAGTGAACGAGATTAAGAAGAGTCGTAAAATTCGTGTAAAGTTAGTAGCTAAATGGTCAAAAGAATATTATGAAGTTAAAAAGTTTTAGCTTCTATATATATTATAATAATATAGTAACAACCAACATAGAAATTTATTTTCAGTTATAAATTTTTTGACATTTAAATATTGTAAGTATTATGTGAAAGTAGATGAGATGTCAAATTAGTCTGAACACTCATGAATATAAAATAATAAATATTAGTTATTAGGATCTCACAATTATCCTATATTGAAAAAGTGGAAAGTCTTAAAAACATTTATAAGAGTTATGAGTTATTTCCCTCGTTGCCATTTAATTTTGAAGTAGAATTTCATATTCTCTAATATGGTATCAGAGTCCACGAAGTCCAAATAAGTATCGGTACAATAAAAGTGAAATTGAAATCCGATTAAAGATTAGTGAGCCTAAAAGACGCACAATTACTCCCCCAAGCACCATGGATCTCACATTTATCCCTCCCACATTGTAAAAGTGGAGAATTCTACAAGCATTCATAAGAGATATGAGTTACTCCCCTCATTATCAATTGATTTTGAGGTGGAACTTCATATTCTCTAATAATATCAACAAAAAAAAAAAAAATTAAGAAAAAAAGAAATTCAAATTATTTATAAACAAGACTTCTCTAAATCTTGACATGCTCTACTAGAGTTTGGGGGTGTTTTTTTGGAAGCTAAGCCTAAGGTGTGGGTGGCTCGTGTCCACAGTTTCAAGAAGACGCGTTCTTCAGTAATTTTTTTTGATATCCTTAACTGTTCTGGTCAGCTTTCGCACATTTCGACCACTGTTACTGGATATATCGTCTGATCATACAATATTTAAATGCCAAAAAAATCGGTAAAAAATTAATTTTTAGGTAGATGGTTACTATGAATTGAACTTATCACCTTATGCAGTTCCAGTTTTTTTTTTTTTTTTTTTATCAATTGAATCATTCCGACAAACACGACCACTTGGTGTGCTCGACGAGGATGAAAGTGAGGATTGTATGTCGACACACTTTTATACAATTTTTTTTATTAAATTTTTTATTAAGCGATCTTAATATATCCATGATATCATTTTCGTCCCTTCGCTTAATTAGACACTCAAATAATAGAATCTAAATATAAAAGAAGTTGATTTAAACACCCAATTAATATATTTAAACCAAACAAAAGATCCACAAGGTAAGAAAATGTATAAAAAATTATTTAGGGCCCGTTTGGTAACGTTCCTGTTTTCTGTTTCTAAAAAATGAGAAACAAACTTGTTTGGTAACTGTTCCCGTTTCTCGTTCCCAAAATTTTCAGAAACATTTCTAATATTTGGCTCCAAAATGAGAAACTCCCCTGTTCCGTTTCTGTTATTTTCAAATATGGTTCTTCAGTTTTATTTATATTCTTATAAAAGCGCGTTCAAAACATTAACAATTATGTATTGTGGCATGGTGGAAAGTATGTTAAGAGAATTTGAACTTGTATACCCACATCTCTGGTTCAAGCCTTCAGTTTGCTTTTTGTTTTTTTTTCCAGTTTTTGTTTTATTTAATCAACATTTCATTTTTAATTTGGTTAAATATATTATCTTAATTTCTAAAACTATAATATTAATATTTTTATTTTAATTTAGTTTCAATATAATAACTATTCTACTTCTTTTTTATATAAATAAATTATTAATTTTATTTTAATATATACTCATTTTTTTAAAAAAAAAAACTTCTTTTTAAAATCGTTAGTATGGGTTTTGATATCTTATTTTAATTAACTAATTTATAATTTAATTCAAAAAATCTGTAATATACTTATTTATTATAAATATGTCGTAATTTTATATTAAGATTCCTTTGTTTTTTTTTTCATTTAAAAATTTATTTATGCTATAAAATGCAAAAAATTGATAATTATTTATATATATAGTTTTTTTTTAGGCATGCTATATTTTTAAAAATATTTAAAAAAAAATAAAAAAAATTAGAAATAAGAAACGGTTATCAAACAAGTTTGTTTCTATTCCTTGTTTATTTCAAGAAACAAGAAACAGAAATAGTTATCAAACACATTCTTATTTCTTATTTTAAAAAGTTAAGAAATAAGAAACAAAAAACAAAAACTAAGAAACAAGAAACATGAAACAGGAACGTTACCAAACGAGTTGCTACACCTACTTAAATATAGTATACACATAATTGTGATATGATGCCAACCCTTATTTTTTATTTTAAAGATCAAATATTTGTTTATAGCAACAAGCATAAGTGGTGTATAATTGAAAGTAAGGAAGAAAAAAATAGGAGAGAGAGAAAATAAAAAGCTTTTTTGTTACTGAAATCTAAGAAACCGATTAAAGTGAGTGATCGAAAAAGCAAAGAAAGTGAAAAGAAAAAATAAAGAAAGTGGGAAAAGGAGAGAAATAATAATATATTATATTTATTTAAAGGTGTAAAAAAAGTAAGTTATTTCTCCATTGCATGCAAAACGATGACAATAAAACTCATCATTACTATCACTCTTTCTCTTGCATCTCGAATCCCTAAGAACATGAATCTTTTATTTTCCTATCTTTTTCTTACTTTTGTGAGTGTGACCCATTTTCTCTTGTTTTTTTCCTAATATTTTTTTTAGGCTAATTTATCAAGAATTGAGACACTTTGAAAAGTTAAAAATAATCTTCAATTTTATTAACGTGTCAAAAATGTTCTTACAATTAAATTTTGAAATATTTTAAAAATATCCTCGAATAATGAAAATGTTTCAAAAATATACTTTTGAAACTTCAAAAAAAAAAAAAAAAAAACCTTTGAATTTAAAAAAAAAAATTCAAAAATATCTTTGATATTTAACACTTTATCTACATTCCTTTAATGTATCTTAATATCACAATCCTAGAGACAAATTAGTGATGCCTCCGGTAGATGGGAGTGAAGCTCTAATTCTAGTTCATAAAATTAATTTTCTTGGCTAAAAAAATTTAAATAGTCTTTTTTATCATATTATATATATATATATATGAAAAAGGTTAAAATTGGGTTTCCAATACTTTGGTCATTTAATTGTAATTTTTTACTTTATATTCTTAATTTATGAATTACTTTTATGTTAATATTAATAGTCTAATTAACTGAATTGTTGTTAGGATGATTAAAATTAATTTCTCAATATATTTCTCTTCTAATTATTTTTATATCATTTATTTTTTGTCTTTATCATATAAGTTATCAAATATTAGCTCAAACTAGCTAGCTAATATTTTTTTGCCTTATATAGTTTAGTGTGCTTAAAATTTTAAAGTTTAATATCATATTAAAAGTTGATAGGAAGAATGTAAAAAATTTAAATATATCACATATTTACAAATAAGTTCTTAATTCTAGTGTTATTCTTGATGGAATATAAACAAAAAAATTGATTTAAAATCGGTATATGTGATGAGAGTTTAATTTTTATCTTCAAAGTTTGAAACTAAATAATTCAAAGAAAAAAACGATTCTTACCTTGTTAGTTATGTTTTAAAATTCATCTCCAAAAGTTAAATCTTTTTTTTTTTTTTTTTTTTTTTTGTTTACGTATGTTTTTATTTTAATTTTTGTTTTTGCTACACAATTTATATGAGCTTTTTTGGATTCACTTTTCCCATGAATTTAAGGCTTTTTCCACTTTATGGGTGATAGGAAGAAATTAGAATTCTTACATAGATTTAGCAGGTGCTTTTGAACTTTTGAACTTTCAAGTTTCAATCTCAATAAAAGAAGTAAATCTTTTTTTGTGAAAAATTACTCGTCAACCAACCGAAACCTTGTAATTTGGCCATTTTATGGCTTATTGTGAGGGAGAAAAATGATGGAATCTTAAAGAACTAAAGCTAGACATCATCAAAAATAAAGTTAATATATGCACCATTGCGACCTCATGATCTTTAATGTTTAAGATAAGATATGTCTTTAACGGTTTGATATTCTATGATTATCTAGACGAAATATATAATTATATTGTTTCTATTTTTACATATAAGCTTTTATGTAAGTGAATCTATTATGTTATATTATTTTATGAGAGTGCATTATATAAACTTTCCTAGAATTCTAGTTCCCTACGATTGACATTCTATATTTGTACTCTTCCTAATAAAATATTATTTCATCTGTTTGTGGATATAGCTAACATACCATTAATGAAGAACATAAATTTTAATTTTGTACGATTTTTTTCACATTTTTTTTCTAATTTCTTATTGATTGTTGATTGTTGTTTTCATTGAAAAAATTTCTCTGTAACTGATCTCTTGGCCGTAAATTTGGATCATGATTTAGAATCATGATTTGGCTTCTCTTGACTCTAACATTCCTAAATTTGCATCCCCTATGACCTGGCCACGTTACTAAATCTCATTTAAACGTTTAGAAGAAAAAAACTGCCTTGATGACTGATAGATTGTTCAAATATCTTATTCATTTTTTTTACCTTATTTCTTGTCATTCTCATGCATTTAGGTTATTTTATAGACAAAACAACGTTAAAATACTAATGTTGATTTATGTGAATAATATCATCTTATAAGGAAATGATAATGAGTTACTTACAAAGTCTAATCTCTCAACTAAGCAATGAATTATTCACTATCAAGGACCTAGGGGGATTTTACACTTCTTTTTTAGGCAGTGAGGTGCACACAATAGTACTTAGATGGCCTCGTCCTAATTAACTTTGAGAAAAAAAAGTGGCATTGTAGATATTTGTGGAGTTTTAAAAGAAGTCCAAGCTTAAACAAATGATGAGACTTTAATTCTTATTGGCTTCTCTCTTTCTTCTTCTAAATTCTTCTTTCTTTCACTCTTTTTCTCTTTTTGATAATGAACAAGGATAAATACATAAAGTACTTGTTGGAAAGTAAAGAGATAGAGAGTTGACACAAGGTGTGTATAGTGGTTCGGCCAAAATCGACTTACATCTACTTTGAAGAGAAAGATTCAAATAAAAATACAAGGAATTTCAATAGAGTACATAGGTAAGCTTCTTGCAACTCTAATCTACAATCTAAATTCTGAAAATTCTTAATCAAGGCCATTCACTAGATGTAAACAACTGCTGATAACAAACCCCTTATATGGAAGTTATTTATAACTTATTTGTAATTTAAGTAATTTTTTTGTTACAAATATTAATACAAAAAATTTATACCTACAATATGTCTAGGTATTTATAAGATTATTTTAATTGATTCAATTCCCTTAACTAAATGAAGATAGTATAAAATGGAACATCATGTTACACTAGTATTGATTTCAATTCTCCACCCTTAAATAATTAAAATCGGTTTCTTGCTCTTTATGATTAACTGCTCACCCATTTTCACGTACCTCAAACCCTAGAAGCTCTGAGTAGTTTTCAAACTTTTGTCTTGGCAGGAGTTTGGTCATCATATATGAGATATTCTAAGAGTTTCTTGCTCTTTGTTATTAAGTGCTCACCCCTTTTTGTATCTAATCTTTGTGATTAAGTGCTTTAAGTATACTTCAGTTAGATCGAAAGGGTCAGTGGCATAGCGGTTTCATTGTTTGATTGTAAACCAGTTCAACACAACCGTCACGGATTCGAACCCTGGAAAAGTCGGTATTACAATCCCCCTCCCCCAATTTGTACTAAAAAAAAACTTCAGAAATTTATAACCGTTTTGACATTTCATTTACAAAAAAATGTTTCCCATTAACTTTTAAATTAAAGACTCATTAATTCCTCAATTATAGCCCAAATCAATCAACATTTAAACACCTTACCAATTAGCACTAAAGTTTATTCCAACAAAACTCCTCCATAAACTTCAATGCTTATGCTATCCGTCATGACAATCATCTTCTTGAATTTTTCGAACAATACTTTCGGCAACGACTTTGTGAAAATATTTGCAACTTGATCATTGCTCCCAATATGTAGCAATTCCACGCTTCCTTCCTTCACATTATCTAAGATAAAATGAAAAGAAACATCAATATATTTGCTCATTTCATAATTCACTGGATTCTTTGCAAACTCAATTGATGATATGTTATCAACTTGCATTACTGTTGCGCCAAGTTGGTTTAGCTCCATCTTGCTCAACAAATTTCTTAGCCATATCGCATGACATACGCACCAAAAAGCTGCAACATATTCAACTTCACATGTCGAAAGCGTCACGATCGGTTGTTTCTTTGACAACCAAGTAAATTTAGCGTTGCCCATAAATAATGTGTATCTCGAAGTACTTTTCCGATCGTCTATGTCTCTACACCAATCGTTGTCGGAGTAACCAATCAACTTTGTAGTCTTTCGCTTTTGAATAAAACATCCCAAGTGACATTGTTCCTTGGATGTAACACAAAATCCGCTTCAACGTTTTCCCATGCGAATGAACCGGCTCGTCCATGAACCAACTAACAATGCCAACACTTAATACGAGATCCAGCCTTGTGCATGTGAGATTGTGAAGGCTTCCAACTAAACTTTGATATTTGCTCGCATCTACATGTTCTCCTCCATTAAACTTCGAGAGTTTTGTACCTGGTTTTATTGGTATTGAAGCAAAAACTTCATCACAATCAATTACCATTTTATGTTTGTATCCCTTCACAAAAAGTCGCGCCTTGTATCGCTTTATCTTGCCTTGCACATTCATCGTCTTCTTGAATACACACTTCACACCAATAGCCTGACTTGCTTTCAAAAATTCTGTTAGCTTCCATGTATCATTGCGCTGAATTACATTAATCTCCTCATCCATTGTGGTTTGTAACTTCTTGTGTTGCACTACATTCTCAAATCTTATATCTTCCGCATCTGTCAAAAGACATACAAGATGTACCTCATTTTTCGCATTGTACAAGTCTTGCAAACTCCGCATTCTAGGTTTTTGCAGTTCATCTTCATCTTCAGTTATTTTAGAATCTCTTGACATATTCGTTGATGCAGCGATTGGTAATCCTCCAACTTCGATATTGACTTCCATCGAATTGTTCCAGTCTCATTCGCTTTCTTCATTAATTTGCACATCGCGACTCACCATCACTTTCTTACTAATTGGGTCAAGTAGCTTGTACTCTTTTTTTTTTCTTTTTCTCAACATAGCTAATAAAAACATACTTTTTGCTCTTGTCTTTGAGCATCGTTCTTCAGTGACTAGTACGTGTGTATAAGCCACCATACCAAACCCTCTGAGATGCGACACTGTCGGTTTTTGTCCACTTCATGCCTCTTGCAGTGTTTGATCACCCAACTTCGTATGTGAATAACGATTCTGCACATAAATTGTGCATTGCAGTACTTCTGCCCAAAATTTCTTTGACATACTTTTGCTCTTCAACATTGCTCGAATCATGTCAAGAATGATCCTATTCTTTAGTTTGGTCAAACCATTTTATTTAGAATGCGTTGAATGCCTCTGACTTTTCTTTCAAAAAAATACACCAAAGTTTTATGTGAGAAATCATGAATAAAAGAAATGAAGTACCTTTTACCGCTAAAAAATATGGGGGTAATTGGTCTGCATATATTTGTATGAATCATCTTGAGTAGTTGCTTCATTCTATATTCCGCTTTCTTTTGAAACGAGCTTCTCGCATGTTTGTTGAGCATGCATTCTTCACAAAATTTTCCTTCTTAATCCATGTTGTGTAGCCTATACACCATATCTTTCTTCGATAACTCTTTTAGTCCACCGTGATTTAGGTGACAAAAATGAAGATGCCAAAACAATGCTTTATCTTCTACATCGACTCCCAAACATTTTACTCGCACACTTCCGAAATTCAGTCTATACATGCGATTTCTTCCCATCTCTACTTGAGCGATCAAACGCTCCTACTTGTCCTTAAAGTGTAAGAACCGGTCTTTCAAAATTATTAGTTGCCCTAGTGGGGAAGCGAAGAAATTTTTTTCCGTGGGATAAACGAGGCCAGGGACGGGGAATGTATTCCCCATCCCTGTTTCCCCGACCCCACCCTATTTCTCCGATCCTTGTTCGGTTTACCGTTTTTTTTTTTATCAAAAATTAGTTTTATCTTATTTAATTACGTTAATTTTTAGATAAAATAATTTTTTTTTGGTGAAATTATATATTCAAACAAACATCTTTTTTCTTGATAGTTGACAATATAATTGAAACTTAGAGATGTTTTATAAGAAAAAGTAATTATTTAAGATTATAATTCAAAAAAAAAAGAAAAAAGAAAACAAATTGAACGGGTACAAATTCCCCGCGGTGAATCTCCCCTAATCCCCGCAAAAAAAAAAAAAAAAAAAGAAATGGTGAATTTCATGGGGACGGGCGATGATTTTCGTGGTGGGAACTGGGAGGAGGAAGTTATTCCTTTGCCCGCCCCACCCGTGGACATCTACAATAATAAACATCTTGATTTGACCTTGTCAGGTCATCATTCTACACAAAAGAAATCGTACATTTGCATTTGACCTTTACTTTTGACGCATTGCCAAAAGAAACATGACCATCTTTAATATTCTGAATTCCTTTGAATAAATGCTCGTGACCGCACATATGGTTACCTGTTCCTTAGTCGAGATACCACAAAGTATCATTGTTGTCACTAACTTCCTTATGCGCCATCAAAATAATGTCTTCATTCGCATTGCCTTCTAATGCTAGGTTGGTTGTTTCTTAAACCCTTTTATTCGCTCTGCAATCTTTCGCAAAATGCCCTACTTTTCAACAATTGTAAAACTTTTTGGAATTAGAATCACTCGCAGAGTGACCATATTTGTTACATTTATAACACTCAATGCTGGAATTATTCAACCAACCGCTTCTTCCTCGACCGCGTCCTCTTCCACGCCAATTCGCTTGACTGGTCTGTCATTTTGCATCATAATTGTCGTTTTGACTTCCGCGACTATTACCACGATCGCTATGACCACCGCCTCTACCTAGATTTTTTTTTAGATTACAGTATCTTTTCATCTTTGATCGATGCCTTGGTTTGAAGCGTTTGCTCTAGCGTTTCCTCATTCTTCTTGTTCTTACGTTGCTCGTGTGCATCGAGAGATTCTGCAAGCTCGTCTACTTTGAGCGTCGTAAGATCCTTTGACTATTCTATTGTGCACACCATATTCTCGAAATTATCCGTCAATGATCTTTGAATTGTTTCCATAACTCGTGCATCGATTATCTTTTTGTCATTGCAATTGAGTTGATTCACCACCGTCTGCACACACGTGATGTAGTCGGATATATTTTATGACTCCTTCATCTTTATGCTCATGAACTCGCCGCGAAAAGTCTGGAGACGTACTTGCTTGACTCGACCGGCTCCTAATACTGTCGAAGTTCAATAAATTTTTTTGTGTACATCTTGGATTTAAATATCACCTCTTTGGTCTCAAAGAAACAACCAACCGTTGCTTAGTTTAGGTTAGAAATTGAATATTGTGCCATGAAAAATTCCAGTTCGTCGAAATTACTTGGGCTTACTTACCCATTTGATAACAATTTTATTTTCAATTTTTGGTTTTTAAAATTTAAGCCTACAACAACTACTTTATCATAGATTTTTTTCTTATTTGGATATCTAGCTACATCTTACCTATATTCTTAGAAATCAAACCAAAATTTAGAAACAAAAAAAAAGTAGTTTCCAAAAGATTATTTTTATTTTTAAAATTTGGTTAACATTCACATACTTTCTCAAGGAAATGTGAATATATTGTAAAAAAGATAAAACTGTATAAAATTAAAGTGAGAATAAATTTTAATTTTAAAAACAAAAAATCAAATAGTTATCATACGGGGTCTTATCATTTTTCTTACTTACTCATTTTTGGTTTCTAGCTAGACCAATAAAAATCATGAAAGTGTCTGTTTTGAGTGAACGGCCTAACTAATAGAAGTTTGGAGTTTTTCCGGGTACATTCTATCTCAAGTTCGAAACATGTGAGAGAACTTGATTGCAAAAATCCTATTGGTGTGTCTCATAAGTCTAAGTCTTGGTAGGGATGTAGGTGCCTCCAGACATGAAGTGGGACAAACTATTAAGACAAATAGTTGTCCTACTAGAGAACAACTTTAAATTTTTTGTAATAAAAAAAGAAGTAAGGCCATAAAATCAATTATACCCTTTTTATAATTATTTAAGACTCGGTTGATAATCATTTTGTTTTTTATTTTTGATTTTTGAAATTTAAACCTATTCTCATTCAAATTTTCTATAATATGTTCCACCCTTTTTATAATACATCTATTTTTCTTAAGAGAGTAGGTGCATACTAATCAATTTTTAAAAACAAAAACAAACTTTTGGAAGTTACTTTTTTTTGTTTTTAAATTCTGGTTTGATTTCTATAAATATAGAGGAGAGGTAAATATACAAATAAAAAAAACATATGGTAAAATAGTTGTTATATGCTTAAATTTCGTAAAGATTTATAATGCTTCTTTGATGAAACTTATGGATGAAAACGAGTTTAGTTTTTTTTTTTTAAAAAAAAAACAACACTAAAAACGAAAAATCAAGCTGAAAAATTCAGAGAAAATATATTAATGAAACAAATTCTTTAAATTGTGCCTTTTGTTCCCAACTTGCATTAAATTTCTTCTTTACCATCATTCCATCTCTTACAATTACCTTCAACCCTCTCTCACTTTCTATCTCTTCATAGATATAAAATGCATTATGAGAACATGAATTATTGAGATCCCACCACCCATTTGCATGCATACGATTGGAATCTAAAAGCAACAACTAAAAACATTTGAATTACAAAACAATCAATAATGGTTTTGAAGATATATAATTTAGAAGAAAGGGGTATATATGGTAAATAAGATAATGGGGCCAATTTTTTTCCTGAAAACTGTCGAGTCCCTCTTGTTTATTCTCTTTTGGTGTCATTTTACTTCACTATTTTTTTCTGAATTTGTCACTGACAAACTCAAAAAGCAATTTCCTATTACTACAAAGGCCACCACACCATCATGTTTGTCTCTCTGTCTCTCTATGCTGTCATGTCTGGAGATTGGAGGGAGGCCTCATAATCTATAGACAAAAACATGGCTCAAAGAGGCGAGAGTGCACGTTTCCGTTTGTATCGGTTCGTCGTAACGAGCTCGTGCTCGGATTCCAAACATAGTCCTACACCAGTGAGAAATGAAAAATGTCACATATATATGTATATATGATAAATGCTGAATGTTGCTTGATTCTTACAAAGTTAGAAGATAATAAGTCGTTGGTTCGATTCGTATCAATATACGATGATAAACTTCGAGAAAGACCTAAACTATTATATTTTTTATAAACTTACACCATACAAAATATAAAATCATACACAAAAATCTCCTAACAAATGATATAAATATATAGCAAACTATAGAGAATATTTAACTTAAAAACTAAATGTAGAAACTATATTGCTTATAATTCTTAAACTCCTTTTTCAAGTGGCAGCATGTAAAATTATAAATGACCCAAAGTTATTGGTACTCACGCCACACACATAGATGTTACACTTGTTGTGATCATGTAGAACAACATAAGACAACTTACAAATGATCCATATTGACATAACACACACATTCTGGATATATTACTAAACTCGCACACATACGAACGGTCGTGGATCACGTCATTTGAAAGAACATACCTCGAACACAATGTTGAACACCACACACGTTATTGCACCACATCAATCACGACATATTTCACGAATCATCGAACAATCCATAGTGACGACACACACCGTTACACCCGTACGAACTATACTACACGAGCCATAAAACAATTAACTCTAATTTAGAGAGAATTCGATATCATGATAAAATTGGAGAAATTGCTTAACCGTCTATTTTTTCATTAATTTACACAAATATATAAAGTAAAGGATAGGTTAAACTATCATTTTGGTCCCTAGACTATGAGTGTTGTTCCATTTTAGTCCCTAGACTTTCAAAAGTTCAATATTGGTCCCTAGACTTTGAGAGTTGTTCCACTTTAGTC
>JBBMEF010003731.1:0-26506 GCA_037832685.1 Sicyos baderoa | reverse complement strand
CCAAAATGCAATTATTTTGGGTCCGAACCCCAAATGACAATAGATTTGGGGTCCAGACCCCTGCATGCAATTTTTCCAACTTTCAACTACTCAGAGAGAGAGAAGAGAATTTATAAACTACTTACATAAATTGGCATTGGAAGTCACAAATATGAAGGTAGCTAGTCCTTGCTTCCCACCCTTCTCTTAGCATTGAGAGCTGTGTCTATTAACTCCCTCTGTGCTGCATTCAAATCCTTCCAGCTATCAGACTTTTGCTCTTTGAAACTCAAAAAGTCAAGCATATATGGTATAAAAATCAACATTATAATTGCAAACTCCAAGGCAAGTTCAAAACAAACCAGTCTATATAAGCCCAGAACAAATTACACCACCAAAATGCATACAAGATTAAGACAGAAAGAAAAAGAATCAGAATTGAAATGAAGCTTACCATAGTGATAACATCTTTTGTAGCTCTGCTGCTGATTTTCCAAGTACTTGTAGAAGCAGATACTGAACACAAGCAAAATCAAAATGAAGAAAAGAGAAGCAGAAACAGAAACAGAAACAGAAGTTCTAACTGTGATCCATTTTACCAATATTTATTTGGATCTTGTGGCCAGTGGCCTTTCCCAACATACCCTTCAGATAACCCATTTTTGTCACCCTCAAGACCTTCTCTGCCTCCTTTAGTTTCTTCTCCTCCTCCAGTTTATCAGCAGCCAGCCCCCTTAGTTCCCTCTCCCCCTCCTTTTCTCGAAACACCGTCGCAGCCACCGGAAACTCCATCTCCTTCTCCCCCATCACCCTTGGTTCCATCACCGCCACCGCCATTACTTTCTACTCCGACCCCTTCAGAAATGGTTCCACCACCTTTGGTCCCTTCACCGCCGCCATTGTTGTCGACTCCAACACCTTTAACCTGGTTTCCACCACCTCTAGTTCCTTCACCACCACCACTATTTTCAACTCCAACACCTTTAGGAACGTTCTCACCTCCGCTGGTGGCGGATATGCCGCCTTTCACACCAGATCAACCACCGTTCATCCCTATATTTCCTCCACCATTGGTATCAATCCCGACCGATCCACCACCTTTCATGATTCCTCCTATCGCGTTTCTTGCTCCTCCCCTGGTTCCAGAAGTCCCAGATATTTCACAGGATCCATTTCCCTTTGTGTCTGCACCACCAGCACCAGATACTGGTTTCAATGAGCCATTGGTTCCCCTGCCACCTGAAACACCCTTCACAACTCCATCTCAGTTTCCATGATTCTAACACAACCATCTAAAGAGCTGAATCCTTCCTTTTGAACTATAGTATCTAGCAGCTATCAACTATGTTGACCATAACAGTTTTTTACTATCTTAAAATTTCTATATGTTTGACTTTGAGCGTTTGTTTGTACCCTTGATATGGATGAAAATCAATAAAGCAAAAAACTTCTACATATGACTGACTACATATCACTAATATTTTTCTATCTAGAAATCTGTAATCGCTCAAAATGTTCAAAGACTAGAATCAGTTAGTCTTGCTCTAACAAATCATTAAAAATGTATTATTCTCAGTATTCTCAAATGGAACTATGTTGATTCATAACGTCTAATGCTTGAAATTATAACTTTCTGAAAAAGAAATTCAAAATGAACTCATAAATGTTAAAACAAACATAAAGCGCACATGACGAACCTCCAGGTTCTCAACATGTCCAATACAAATACATTCAGATTAAAAAAAAAAAACTTCAAGATTCCAAGAAGGCATCAACTCAACCAAAGCTGGGAAAGCGGTTCCCCATTGCGGCATCTCTTGACACAGCCAAGTACAATCTCTTGTAGTTCCTTCTCAATATCTTCCATGGGTTGGCAAGCATCGATGGTCTGTAATTAAGATTTAAGTCAAAGAAAACTCAATATAGTTAGTGACTAAGAAGCACGGACATCGACACGACACAGTCATGGGCACATACACACCATTATTTAAAAATATGGATATGTCAGGAACACATTATTTATTATTGTTTTTTATGATAAAAAAATACCAAGAACCAGGTTCCACTATTTGTCAATGTTTCAAAAACACAAATGAAAAACAAGTTACCTTCCAAGAAGAATCGTGCAACACTTTATAATATTGGGCAACTTTGCTCTGGAACTCAAGCTGCTCATATTTCTCACATCCATAACCTCCTCTTTCTGCAGCTTTCTGATCATTCAAAATAACTATTTATTCATTAAGCAAACATAACATAGATTGGAAGTTTTTTAAATTTGAGAATTTTTCTAGTTTATAAGGGTTGCAAACCAAAGTCAATTATCATTAATATAAAAATGGCAGTACTTCCAAATAAAGTCACGTCAATAGTGTTAAAGATCCCACATTAGAAAGGAGAATACTTTCTTTCTTTTTTTGGAAACTGGGAAATTGGAGCTTCGCTCCACTATAACCGGATAACCACACCTATCCCTAGGCCAAGTAGGATACTCCTTGCATTTATGATTTATATGATAGGTGGGCTACTCTTCTAATCACCAACGGTTTTGAGATGGAACCCCGTGCTATCTAATACGGTGTAGAGCTCATTAAACCTAAATGGGTATTTCGTCTAATTGGGAACCGTCTCAAGACCGGGGAACCTGAAAGAGGGACCATGTTGAGGATCCCACATAGGTGAGGATGCCTCTTTGCATTTATAAGATAGGTGGGTTACTCTTCTCATCACCAATTAGTTTTGAGATGAAACCCCACACTATCTAATAAACAGTATAAAACTTTGGCATCATAGATAGCACAAAGAACTATTCTCTTGCGTTAATTTATTTATTCTTATGAGTCAATTGCCATCAACGACATAATAAAAACTTCAAAATAAATCTATAACAACACCCGCTCGACTTGAACAATGGCTTATTGTGTGTTACAAATCCATTACCGCACAGCTAAGCTCATTTGATTATACATTCTTACAATTGCTTTCATGATCTTTAAGGCCGAGGTTGACCATTTTTATATCAGCAATGACTTTAAGAGTCGCGATTAAAAAATGGCAAAATGTATGTACATAATAATAGCTTCATTACATTTACAAGTCAAAAAAGGTGAACTTTAAGGTAAACCATCCTAATCAACGCATTTAAAATTGTTCCAAGAAAATGATACAATAATTTAACCAACCTCTGGAGATATGTCGAGGTACAGTACAAGGTCCGGAGCTAACAAGCCAACCTCCGGTGCCTGCAAAGGACAAAAATATCATCAAAATTTTAAAACCCCACACTAAAAATTTAAAAAAACAAATAAAGAACGTCCATATGAAGAAACAAAGATTCAGCCAAATTGCTTGTTTGGGTTTTTACCTTACACCATTCAATGCCAAGTCCTTTGGCAGATGAATAGGTCACCCCTGAATAAGAATACCGATCAACAATAAGAGTGGTTCCACTCTTCAATTTAGTTTCCATTAATGATCTGCAAGAGCATTGCAGTAATTAAACACAAATCACATAACCTTTGCTAGATATAAACTATTTTTCCTCTAAAAAATGTGGACATTAATAAACAGGTTTTCCCTTCGGTGTAAACCTTCCAATAAAATGGTTTTGGAAACTTCTAAAACCAGGTTCACTATAGTCTATTTTTCATTTAGAAGCTTGCCACTTAAGAACAACATAGAAAGCTCCATCACTTGTTAGGAAGTGAAAATATATCAATCTAAGAGACTAAAATGCAAATTGTACAAAACAAAATTAACAAACCTCTTCTCCCATCTGTTAGCACTGAAAAGAAGATGTATTGTGCGGTCGTCCAGCTGCGATTCATTTGAAAGATAAGATGATATCATCTGTCCAACACTTGTAGTTCTGTCCGGAAACCGCCATAGTTCAGCAGAATGACCAAGTCCTTCCAAGTACTGGACTAATCTACTGGACTGCGTAGTCTTTCCACAACGATCCAAACCTTCTAGAACCACCAATGCTCCTCTAGAGTTACTGTTGCAACTTCTTAGTACAGAGTTCTGATTAGTTCCCATTTGAATCTTCCGGAAAAAATTCTTAGATGAAACTTTACGAAGAGAACTTGAGGATCTTCTCACTGTTACCACTCCAAAACTCCTTAAAAAGGAAAAACGAACATCAGGTCTTCAAATCAACTATTTTCACAAAATTTTGTATCTTATTGTGATTGAAACAGAAACTATCTAATGAATATTGGACCTTCAAAAAAAATTCAAATGTGTTCCTATTCTTAACCCGCACGTCACAGCACACATAAAAAACAAATATATAATAATTATCCCAAAAAAAACATCATAAATCACAGGTGAAACAAGAAATTAATCTTACAATGGCTTACAAAATGTGGAAGCAAGCATGGATCATAGGCTGACCATGAAACTGCGTCAAATTGTACGATCAAACGCTTTAAACCCAAGTCAATTAACTACCAACGCCACTGAACAGAGCTTTTCCTGTACGAGAGCAACTGCGAATTCACTTACCGTTATAAGATGGCCCATACAAAAACATTTTTTTCACTCAGCTGAAAAGAGTACATAACAAGGGGCATAAGAGAGGGAAAGCATTGTTGCGAACCATCACGGAATGATCTAGTGGTGAAGACTGAAGAGTGTTATAAGTAACTAAAAGGTAATGGATTCAATCCATGAAGCCACGAGGGGCAGCCCCAATTGGTTGAGACTTCAGATTTTGAGGCATTCTCCCTCGTATGTTCAACCCCGGGGAAGCGCTTAACCTAGTCTAATGTATTCGGTGCCATAGACTAGGTACGGGCCAGTAGTTCCCAATTTTCAAAAAATAAAATTCATGTAGCCACCTACCTAACAATTAATCTAACACACATTTCCTCCTTTCCAAAATTTCAAAAAAAAAAAAAACATATTTTCTTGGCATCCAAATAATATAGGGTCGTCGAATGCTTGTAAGCTGGCCCGTTTTGGTGCAAACTAATGTAATTAAACCAATTAATATAAACAACATAACAAGGTTGAAGTTGTTCGATTCGATCAATCAATCAAGCTATGAACTAAAAGAGAATGGGATAATCATAAGAGCCAACACACAAACCATCCCAATTTTGCGCAAGGTTGTTTCCATTTTCGTGACTATTCGGCATCCTTTCATTAGAGAATTTATAATTTGTGTTTTTCAATGTAGAAAGAAGACGGGGATGAAGATTGGAAGAATACCAGTAACTAACAACAAGAATAGAAAAATCAGGGCAAAACTGCTAGGACAGAGGATTCGGCGACATGAACGGAAGAAATGCGGCGACGGCGACGGAAGTCGATCGGAGAGAGGTGGCGGCGACACGCAGCTGCTGAAACGGAGAAGAAGACGGCGTGAAGAAGGGAAAGAAGCGAATAAGGGCTTTTCTTGGGTTTTTTTTTTCTTTTTTTTCGGTTGAAATAAGATTTTCTTGCGTTAGAATATTTTATTCGCTTGTGATTATTAACTATACAAATTAAATTGGTTTTTTTGTTAGATTTTAGGTATCGAAACTTCCATCGTCAAGTGAAGTGAGAATTAAATTGGTTATTTGTTCATTTTTAATTATATATATATATATATATTATTTTTTTTAAGTATTTTGTTTAATTATATTTGATTGAAGAGTACGTGACAAATATATATATAATTTTTTTCTATACTCTAGTTTTAGTTTAATTTTTATGCATTAATGTCACGAAACATACCAATTTTTATAAAAAATTAATTTCTGAGTAGGTCATTATCGTAAATTGAATTATTGAACTCATCATTTTATGTACTCCAAGATCTTATTTGACCAACCAAACCACTTTATAATGATTGTGACAAAGATCAGCCTATAGAATGATTAAAAGATTATTTCTTTGACTAAATCAACTTATGTATGAGTTTTTTCTTCAATTTATTAGAGATTTGTCTCAAATAAAAGCACTTACAAAAAAACAATTGATATTAATGTACAATAGGTCATAAGTTTAAATCTGCTCAATTATTACTATTTTTATATGACGTTTTGAAGTTTGAAGGTCAATTAATTTGTAGAAAAAAATAGAAATTTTTTCTTTTTAGCATAAATTTGGGGAGGAAAATATAAATACCCACGATTCCAGATTCGAACTCATGATATCGGTGTTATCAAACAATAAAACCACTCATCACGACCCTTTCGCAGGAAAATAGTAATTTAAGCTAAAAGAAAAAAGGAAAATGATATTAGGGAATAGGAAAAAGACAAAGTTATGTTCATACTCGTTTGTATCTATTCTCCGATTTGGTGCGACGAAAATCAATCTTCTTCTTCGCCTTTTCTTCTCTATCTCCTCCATTGCAATCGAATTGTTGAAGAAGAAGAAGATGCGGCGCTCTGCTACAAGAAAAACGGGTCAAACCAATTCAACTTCCGTTAATTCCTCCGCCGCGGATCTCTTTCGTTCAGGTTTTCCATTCTTTTTTTCCTTTCCACAAATCGAATTCTTCTACCTGTAAGTATCGCCGTCCCGAATCGCTCTTGATTCAGGTTTAAGGAGATTTTTTTGTTGTTTTTGATGTTGCTGTGTGGAGATATGTTAATGATTTAGGTTGTCTTTGAGTAGGGTGAGATTTTGGTAATTGTGTTTTGGCTGTCAAATTTGGTAATTTTCAGCTTATTATACGTAGATTGTTTTGTGCTACAGGGTTTCTCTATTTTCATCTAAGATTATATGAAGATTGTTTTGTAAGTCAATTATCAATAATTTTAGTTTGTCTTTGATTATTAGAGTGAGATTTCAGGGGAATTTGTATTCTTTTGTTATTGATAATAATGTTTGAATGATTTTTTTGATACAAGAGTTTCTTTATTTTCATGAACTTAAGATTTCTCAATTTATTCAGCCTCAAGTAAAGCAAGCACAAAAGAGTTGGAACGGATCGATAGCCTATTTTACTCGTATGCCGATGGCTCTTCTGGTTTGATTGAGTAAGTCAACTTTTGGTCCATTGAAATAGCTCAATTTTCTCATTCTGCAGTTTGCTGTTTAAATTCATAGCAAGTTAGGAACATTCAAATAATGAACCTTTCTTTCTTTTTGTGGCTGATGTCTCATGCTTGGTCTCTTTTCATTTCCTTAATTAAAAAGTTTGTTTATTGTTTCAAAAAAAAAGATTATAATATACATGAAAACTTCTCATCCATGTTCTTATAAGTTATAACTATTATGGGTTGGCCTAGTGATCAATAGGACCTTGTAGTAGTGGGTTCAATCCATGGTGGTCACCTAATAAGGAATTAATTTGCTACGAGTTTCCTTGACATCCAACTGTTGTAGGGGGAGGGTCACACGGTTGGTTCTGTGAGAATAGTCGAGGTGTGCGTAAGCTGGCCCGGACCCTCACGGATATAAAAA
The DNA here is from genome assembly GCA_037832685.1 of Sicyos baderoa. Taxonomy (NCBI): domain Eukaryota; kingdom Viridiplantae; phylum Streptophyta; class Magnoliopsida; order Cucurbitales; family Cucurbitaceae; genus Sicyos; species Sicyos baderoa. Next base: position 19,126 of record JBBMEF010003731.1, on the reverse strand, counting down.
AGTAAAATGTTCTTTCAATGATCAAGGGGGTTATTTTCCTTATCTTTAAGGAGACTTCTGAATACTTGTATGCTTATATAACATTCGTATGGTATGTAGCACTGACTATTTCTTTAACAGTCCAGAAGGAATTGAAACTCTTTGTTCAGACATGGAAGTGAATCACACTGATGTAAGGATCTTGATGCTTGCTTGGTAAGTTGTACTTGGATTAATATGATAGCTCAATATTTTTGTGTATTTGACCCCATTGCCTAGAAACTAATGTATTGCACATTCTAGGAAAATGAAGTCTGAAAAACAAGGATACTTTAACCTGGTAAGAATATTTACTCTCTTGTGCCTCAGAATATTTTAAATTATACAGCAGATCTTCTTTTTAGTATTGTTGCCTTTTTTCTTATCCAAAAAAGTATTGTTGTCCTTTTTATTTTTATGCTTCCACATCATTTAATCCTTTCTCTTCATTTTTGTAATCAGTATAGTAGTTTATGTAGAGTGCTTTTTATTTGTGTACAAGACCAGGCTTATATGGAAATCCTGTCGTTTATATTCCCAGCATCAATTTATTTGGAAAAAAAATTTGTTGCTGTCGTAATTTATTAAGAGCTTTTATCTTTTTGTTGGTCGATATAATTAAATTTACCTCAACCTATCAACTAGTTTTTGGGTTGATGGGTGATCCCTGTGAATCCATTTCCACTACAATTAATAATGATTTCCACTTGCTTGGTGTTTTTCAAAATTTTAAGTCCACGAAGGAGATTGTTGATTCATGATTGATATAATTAATTTTAATCCCACCTATCGGCTTAAGCTTTTGAGTTGATTTTTATATTTAACATGATTCAACGCTTTTATTTTCCTCTCTTGTTTACTTTCCCTGCCTCGTCTTTTCATCTTGTCTGTGTCCCATCCTTATTGTCCATACTAATTGCATTGTGAAGGCAAGATGAAGCATTTAGTCCCTCCTATACCCTCCTTAGTATATTAATTTGATGGAACCTTAACCTATTGCATATTTGATAGGAAGAATGGCGCAGAGGCCTCAAATCTCTGAGGGCCGACACTGTTAGTAAACTAAAAAAAGCACTACCAGAACTCGAGAAAGAGGTACAGCACTTGTCTAGTTAAAAGTTTCAAAATAAATTAGTACAGATAGTTGGTGCATTGCTTAATTTTTGTGCTTGAAGTTTTTAATGATCGATTCCTTGCATTTTGAGAAGGTATGGAGGCCGTCAAACTTTGTGGACTTCTATTCTTATGCATTTCGATATTGTTTAACAGGTAAACAAATTATGTTTAGTGTATTTTTAATCTTGAAGATCGGTTCATTTTTATCGTACTCTATATTGTAATTTGATCTTGATGCTTATTTTATTCCATCTATATTTTTCTTAGAGGAGAAGCAAAAGAGTATTGACATAGAGAGCATATGCGAGTTGCTGGATCTTGTTTTAGGGTCTCAATTTCATGCTCAAGTCAATACATTTGTTGAATACTTGAAGGTGAGTGCATCATCGTGTCTGTTGTCATCTAATTACCACATTTATCAAAAGACATAGTTTATTTGCTCATGCAGTTGACTTGACTCCACCTCTGCCTCAAAGTATTTCTTGAAATTTAACAGTAGAACTTAGCCTGAGAGACTTACATTCTTGAGTTATATCCTCTCTTAAGCATACATAGTGAATCACACTGCTCATTGTTAGCCATAGCTATCTAGGTAATTTGTTTGTATGTTAATCTACTTTCTCACTAGCAGAACTTAAGCACATGGTTGATCAGACTGGTGGTTTTGAAAGATAATGTAGAAACTAGAAACCATCCTGAGTTGGCCTTGAATGAGAGCTTTAAGGATCTAAGTAATTATAGGTTCAATCTATTGTGGTCGTTTACGTAGGAATTAATTTCCTATGGTTTTCTTGACAGTAAAATGTTGTAGAAACAAGCGGTCTATCTCGTGAGAATAAACGAGGTACGTGTAAGTTGGCCCGGACGCGTACGGATATTAAAAAAAAAAAGACATTGTAGAGTAACCCAATTTTCTTCTTAGGATTTCATCTTTTGGGGTTATTTGACATTTTATCCTATGTTTGCTGTCCTACCCCTCATCCAGATGTCAGAGTAAAAATTTCTTATTTGGTCGTATTATATATGCAGATACAAAGTGACTATAAGGTTATTAATATGGATCAATGGATGGGCTTCTTTCGGTTCTGCAATGAGGTAATTTCGTTCTCTCTATCTCATTACATTTTCTTTCCATCTATCGGTCGCATTACCGGGAAAACAGTAAGAAAAATCTAGAGGCAAATGGTTGGAGTCTACTAGAAACATGCTCTGAATTTAACAAGAAAGTTATTGCCAATCCAATGACCCCATCCCATCCCTTGTATGTAACAAGATTGGTATTTAGTTTGTGAGTTCGTTTTCTAATCGGTCTAGTAAATGGGTATTGGGGGTGGTCCAGAGGGTTAACTAGTTTATAGTATTTTTCTTGCTAGCTCATCATCTACATAATTAGCTTGTCATTTCTTTTTATAACGGGGAAGTTAGAGTTTTGCTCCTTTATACAAAGGAGTACCCGCGCCCGTGCCCGTCTCAAGGCCCGGACCCAGGAGACATCAATTTTTTTTTTATTATAAAGCTCACTCAACAGTTGAACCTGAGACCTTTAGACCAAGTATGACCAAGAGACTTAAAGCCCTTACGAATGAGGCCCCTTGAGGACCATTTTGCTCGCCACATGAACCTGGAAATAGAAAATTATGAAATTGCTAATTGGACCAGCTAGTAGGGGATCATCAACTCTTCATAAACCCAAAAGCTTGAGCGGGTGGGGTGGGGTGGGAGGTAAATTTGATTATATCTATTAATACTCCCCCTCACTTGTGATCTTTAAAATTTTGAAAAATGTCCTACAAGTGGAATTCAATTTTAATTGGAGAGGAAAATGGAAAAAATGACTTGAGAGGACTTAAACTCATGACTATCTGCTTTGATACCATGTTAAATCATGTTAAATCACCAATCAACTCAAAGTGGGTTGACATATATTTAACTATATCAATTAACCCTCCCTCTCACTTGTGGGTTCTCAAACTTGAGAAATATCCTACAAGTGGAATTCAATAATTGGGGAGGAAAACGGGAAAACAACTCGGTAGGACTTGAACTCAAGACCTCCTGCTTTGATACCATATTAAATCATGTTAAATCACTAATCAACTCAAAAGCTTAAGCGAGTGGGTTGAAGTAAATTTAATTATATCAACCAACATACATGATATAAAGCCTAGAGAGTGAGTTCAAATCATAGTGGTCACCTACCTAAGTATAATATCTTACGGGTTACCTTCAACTAAATGTAGTTGGGTTAGGTGTGAATAGTCAAAATGCACCCAAACTAGCTCTAGACACTCAGGGTATTAAAAAAAACTTATCCAATTGTTTCCAAATTCCAATCCATCCACCTTCAATTGATTTGTTTGTTTCATTAGCTTATACTATTGTTGTCCTCAATTCAAGTTGTAACACTTGTGATGAACATTATGCAGATAAGTTTTCCCGACCTGAGCGATTATGATTCGGAACTTGCTTGGCCGTTGATCCTCGACAATTTTGTCGAATGGTTACAAGAAAAACGAATTTGAGGACCGAATGTCTTCATCACACATTGTATTTTGATGTATACACCACAGTTATTGAAGCAAGTATCCTATTCACTAACCCGCTTCATATTCAATATATGACGTCGTTACGTAGGACGTCGCTTCTAACCTCCTTTATCGACATTGCTCTTTCTGCAGGCTCTCTTGGAATACACATTGCAGATAAGCAGGATCTTCACTTACTATTTATCTTACTTTGTAAACGATGGTGATTCCCATTATTATGTTAAAGTTATAATTTCAAACATTCATGGATGATTCTTCTAAATTGCTAAAGTTTCCTCCCACGTTTCCGTGGCCTCCATTATTTCATCATTTTAGACTTTGCTCATCCTGATTATTTTACGTCAAAGGGGTAGTACTCCAATGACATCATGTATCGCATCGTAATTAGTTGGTTATAGGTTTGACTCTCCATTGTTGAATTACCGATTATTTCACTGATTTTTTTATTTATTTTTTATTTTTTTTGTAATGCAGCTCAGTCTGAAATTTATTTGTCTGGAAATACTTTTAGGCAATAATATGTAGGGTGAGATTTATTTATTTATTAGAGTTAGAATTGAATCTTTGATCTCTTGTTTAAGTGAACATCTTTTATATTTGGGGTGGATCTAAAATTTTTATTTTGGAGTCAAATTTGAATTATGTTGGGAAATTTACTCTCAACACATTTTACATGTATTATGTTTAGGGCATAATTTCTAAAATAAGTCATATTAGAGATAGAAGGAATCTATGATTGATTGAATTCTATTAGTGATATAACTCAATCAGTAATAGAATTCAAATTAGATTTTCTACATATGAAAATATTTTGTCCTTTTTTATTATACAGCAAAATTCCTATACACAAATTATCATGTATGCATGTTGTTAACTATATTAATGTTTGTATTGGATCTACTTTTATATATTCAAGATAACCAATCCCAATTTTTTGGAGGTCACAACCTCCTCTAGCTAGATCCGACTTCGTTTATACCAATGGAATTATATTAATATCCCCATGTTTATTTTTATTGAAGTGTGTGTGCATATGTGCTTTTTTCTTAAAAAAATTGTAATAATCAACTTTTAGTATGCTATATGTTATTTGCAATCAACTAAATATTGTTTATTAAGGTGTGAAGTATATATTTAAATTTTAACATTTGCAAATCCATGCTAGTTATACAATCGACTTCGATTAAAAAGAGAAAGTTACCACAAAAGTGATTTAAAAAAAAAAAATCAAATACTAAATTAAAAGGCAACTAATAGTTTAAAACTTTTCAAAGCAAAAGGCTCATCATATTATCACATGAAGTGTGCGGGTAAATATTGTTATTTTAAGGAAATTTGCACTGTATAGCAAATTTCCTACTCTACGTTAGAATTATAACAACTTTTTAAAAATATTGTAAATATAGCAACTTTTTTTTTATAGACCCTATCAAACATTATTGATGGAGTCTATCAAGCACTATTGATAGAGTTTATAAATCTGATTTCGCTATATTTGCAAATATTTTCAAAAAACTGCTATTTATTCAATTTTTTTTGTAGTATACATGTAAATTCCCCTTATTTTAATTGTTATTTTTGCATATTCAACTTTTGGTATGTTATAATATTATTTGCAATCAGCTTTACGATGATGTAAATATTTTTTTTAAAGTCCAGAATGTATATATTTAAATATTACCATTTGCATATTATCATAGGCTAATTATAGTCAAGTTCAATTAAAAAGAGGAAAGTCACCACGAAAGTTATACATTTTATAATTTTAATACTAAATTAAAAAGCTACTAATAATTTGAAAGTACAATAATATTAAATGAAAACCATTCAAAGGAGTAGATGTTTGTAGTTTGAAAGTGAATGGTAGGTTATTTCAAAAAAAAAAGAAAAGTGAATGGTAGGTTGCATAAATGTCAAAAAATATAGTTAAATTCTTACACTTTTTTACCCTTAAAGCATTCAAAAAGAGCAAAAGTAAGAAACACAAATGTCACAAAAGTGGAACACTATTGCAAAGTAATGGGCACAACTTTTATTGCAAATTAGCACCTTATTTTAGTTCATTTAGCTTTTTTCCTTTCTAAGGCTCTTGCCAATTCCAAGGCTAATATTAAGGGTTATTTTACATGATTTGAGGTCCTTTTTCAAAAAGCTTGTTTTCTAAAGAATAAGGGACCTTGAAAAACTAATATTAATAGTAATCCAACCTATACACACCATCATGGGACCTTAAAAAATTAGTAGGGAACAATCAAATTTTTACTATTTTCTTAACAATCAAATGTGTAGCAAAATTAAATGATGTCTTGTGAAATCAATTGAGGGGCGCATAATATCTAAATTCAATCGGTATACCATTGACAAATCTTAAATATAGTCATATCATATTACTTTGAAGTCTGCTTTTACGACAAAAAATAATTTATACCTCTAAACTTTATAAGTTGTATATATAAAAACTCTAAGCTAATAATTGTATAACTTTTTTTTTTTGTTTGATTCAATGAATAATATTTGAGATGGCAAAATTTAAACATATAATAATAAATATCAATTATTATTAAACTAAGTTTATTTGTATCAATTTAACTCTTTTTCAGATTTCACTTTAAAAAAAAACTTATAATTATATTAATGAAGCACCTAGATTTTTGTAAGTGAATCAATTTAAACCTTATATTTCAAATAATCTCAAATTTCCAAATGGATGAATTTTGGAGTTATTTTTTTTTTTTTTTTTTTTTTTTTTTTTTTTTTTTTTTTTTTTTTTCTAGTTTATGTATTTTCAAATATTAAGTTTAATTCTTATAAGTTCAAAAAAATATAAATGGTTTTTCGAAAAAAAAAAAGAATATTAATAATAAATGGATTCAAATGATAAGATTGAAGTTAAATTATTGGTCATGTCAACTCATTTTATTCTCTAATTTTCTTAATTGATGTAATAACACAAAACATACCCAACATAAACTATAAAACCAATAGTGACATAGACATGTAACATCACACACAACATCAACATCTAAACGTAAATTCTAAATACTTTTCTCTCTCTCGTCAATTTAAAATCAAATGTTTTTTTTTTTTTTTTGAAACAACTATATTGAGTTGATTCAAATTTATATTCGAGAATTTACTCTGAGCACATTCTATCTCTTGTATTATATTTATAGTAGAAATTTTAAAATAATTTATCTATAACATATAATTTCCCTTATTATAAGCCTACATTAATATGAGAAAAATTTAGGTCACACATGATCTAAATATTGATCCTTGTCTAATTTACACTACAATTTATTTTTCTATTTTCTTGGATTAAAAAAAAATGTAATTAAAAAACAAGTGGCTAAATAATGTAATCCAATATAAACGGTTGCTCGACGACATTAGCGTATGTTCAATAACCAAGAGGTCATGAGTTCGAATCCTCCATCCTTAATCTCCAAAATAAAAACACTCCTTTCCAACCATTCAAATTACCATCCTCTCCTTCACCCCAAATCCAATCCATAACAAAAAGTTTCATCTTCTTTCATCCCATTAAAAAATATGTAATCCAAAAACAAGTGGCTAAAAACAGAGAAAATAAAATTGAAGATAAAACTAGAAAAAAGAGAAAATGAAAAAAAAAAAAAAAAAAAAGGGACAAGAATTTGTGTTGGTGGTCCATATGAAAGTCTACATCATATGAAGAAGAAGAACAGTAGAGAGCAAAAACCGTAGAAATCATTTTTCTTTTCTTTATAAAGAATACTCTGTTTTGCGTATAATCATCCACTCCAACTTCAACGGTACCACCAATTTCAATCAACGTTGCTTTCTGAATACTTCAAATGGGCTCGAAATTGCCATTATATACTCATTAATTGCACCAAGAACAGTAGATTGGCCGCCATTGAAGCACCACCTTCAACCTCCCTTCGCACCCGGATTCTGTTTTTTTTTCTCTTTGGTTGATCGATTGACTCTACAAATCCACATTTCAGGAGTTGGGTTTTACTTGGAATTTTGGGTTGTTGCTGAATTTCGAAGCGATTTGGTGAATTTCTGGAGTTGTTGTTGTTGTTGTTGCTGTTAATGGAGGTTAAAGCAGGAACTGGGAGTGGATCGGAAGATACTGGACTCGAATTGCTTCGATTCCGCGAAGAAATTCAAGGGTTGATGGCGATTCCGGCGGAAAATGGAAGCTCCTTCACTGCGCTTCTGGAACTTCCGGCGACGCAGGCTTTGGAGATTCTACACTCGCCGGATTCGGACGGTGGCGACACGGCGGCGGCGGTGGTTGTGACCGATGATCCCGTTCACCACCGTTCGAAACCCTACTTCGGTGACTTCGATTGCAATTTGATGTTCCCGATGAACTCTGCCCTAATCGAACGCGCCGCCAAGTTTGAGCACTCGCCGGAGACGACGAGTTCAGTGCCGTTGAATTTGGAGAAAGTGAAGAACGAGCCCAGCACTGGAACCGATTCGAACCCTAATCACTTGCAGACTTTGATCTCCGATCCGACGGTGGAGAACGACACGAATCAGAGATCGGCGAAGAGGAAGGAGTGCGAGAAAAAGGTAATCAATAATCAAACAAACACACAGGTGACGCGGTGGTCGACGGCTTGAGCTTTGAGTATACCTTCTCTCAAGGTCTCAAGTTAATTTGTAGACACTACCCAATATTGGCGTGTTTACTCCTTAAGAAGAAATCTAGGGTTTGAGTTTCTGCAACAATTTCCATTTGTGAATTTCAATTAATTACAATCTTGAATCAATTTAGGGAAAAGGGTCATCAAAGAAGAGCAAGAACGAAGATGCCGAAAAGCTTCCTTATGTTCATGTTCGAGCTCGCCGTGGACAAGCTACAGACAGCCATAGCTTAGCAGAGCGAGTAATTTTGTTAATTAATTCGTGTGTTAAGAGTTGATTATCAATTTTTTATGTTTGATTAATTATGCTGAATCAACACTTTTTCTTCTTCTTCTTCTGTTGCTTTTTGGTTTTCAAAAGGCAAGGAGAGAGAAGATTAATGCAAGGATGAAGCTACTTCAAGAACTGGTCCCTGGATGCAATAAGGTTAGTAGTTATGCAGTCTTTATCATAATTAAATTCTCTTTGATTGTGATTTGTGGAGTTTATTATGATTTCTGCCAAATTGTCTGCCAAAAAGTGGAATTATGAGCTTTAATAACGGTTTTTGTCATTGTCATTGTTTGTCACCTTTTCTGCAATAAAGTGGTTGCTTTTGAGCCAAGGGATGTGCACTCTGGGTCTTTTTCTTTATCTTCATTCCAGATTTTCCCCCCTTTCTTACCTTCTTTTGCATCTCACAAGAACCCAAATTCTAAAATGAAAAGGAAAAAAAAAAACATATGTGGTTTATCTTTTTTACTTGGGGTGTGTTTGGCCCCGTTTATGTAAACGGCTGGGTTGGTTATAATAACCTAACTCATGTTTGCCTCACCGTTTATTATAGTCGGTGGTTACCTAAACATGCGTTCCCGTTTATCTCAATCTGTATGTTCGTTTATCTAAACCTTATATATACTCTTTTTGTTACAATAACCAGCCCCTCAAACGCCGTTTATCATAACCCCTGTTAATAACCTGCCTCTCAAACACCGTTTATAATAATCACCGCTTATTATAACCCACCGTTTATCATAATCCTCCGTCTATCATAACCAAATCGGTGCCCTAAACACACCCCAAGAAAAGATGGAGATTTAGGGTGAAAACTTGTATGGAAGTTTTGATGACAGCTTTACGAAATGGGAAGATGGAGTTCGATGTTATTTGTTTATTTTGGTTCTGGAAGAACTGAAATCTTAAAAAATAAATATATAGTCTACTCCATCCTCTAAATCCTCTATTTAGGCCTAGAGCTCAAGAAGGGCTCGAGGAACCAATGAATTAGTTTTCTGACAATCAAATGTTATAGGGTCAGATAATTTGTCATATGAGAAAAGTTGAGATGCGTATAAGTTGACTCAGACAGTGGTATAAAAAAAATGAAAACTTTATCCTCTATTCTACTCATCATTGCTCACTTGGTAGTTTTTTACATCCATAGAGATTGCTTGAAATCTCAGCAATTTTCAATTTGATCGGCTGGAAAATTGAGTTCCAAGGTACTGCTAGCTGGACTTAACTTGAAGCAGTTGGGGACATCTATAGTGGGCATGTCGAATCAGAAGGGGTCCCATATATGTTTGTTGGATTGTTGATTTTCTTTTGAGGGTCCATGGTATTTTCTATCTGTTTTGAGTTAGGCATCCATCATAAATTGTATAATGACGAATATAGGATGACAGAAGAGCAACTTCTATCAGAGTATATATATATGCATATATATGCCAAACTATCTCTCACCTAACTTCTCAGAGATGTGCAAAACGTGTCCACCCTTCTTGCTTTCAAATATCGAGTTGTAAGTAGCCAAGACGGAGTGCGTCAAACGAGATGTTTTGCTATAAACGGATTGTCGATTGAGACTGGCCTTGACTCGATGATAAATAACCTTTTATTTAAACGAACATCAATACATCATTGTCTTATAAAGATTGTTGGTTTATTTGATAATTAATATCGTTTTTTTAATGTATGTGAGTGCTCGGGTCAACTCACACACATCTCAAATATTTTCATGAGATAAACTTTCTAACCCTATAACATTTGGTTGTCAAGAAACCAATAGGAAATGTATCACCATGAATTCAACACATAACCTCTCTTCATGGCCTATTTGTACAATATATGGTTTACAAATGTGTTAGATTAGATGTTTTACAATATCTATCTAATTTTAGGCTCCGTTTGATAACCATTTGATTTTTGAAATTTAAGCCTATTTTTACTCAAATTTTCTACCATGTGTTCCACCATGTGTTCCACCCTTCCTACCATATATCATATTTTCTTAAGAAAGTAGGAGAATACTAACCAACTATTAAAAACAAAAAAAAAGTAGCTTCCAAAAGTTTGTTTTTGTTTTCAAAAGTTAGTAAGTATTCTCCTACTTTCTTAAGGAAAGAAAGATATATGGTAGGAATGGTGGAATACATGGTAGAAAATTTGAGTGAGAATAGGCTTAAATTTTAAAAATAAAAAATAAAAAATAAAATGGTTATCAAACGGGGTCTTAAAAACTAGACCTCAAGGCTCATTTTCAGAACTTTAGTTTTGTTGGACTCCCGGTAATTGTGTACAGTTGTTTATTTTTAAGATAAGGTTGGTGAACCAGTGGTTGACTGTAAAAATTTGGAAAATTTAATTTTTAATATTTCCATAAGAATCTTGTTCGCGTATATCTTTTACTTGAAGTCCCAAGGAGTGGCGCAGTTGGTTGAAGACTTGAACTTTTAAGACGTGCTCCCCACAAGGTTTTAGGTTCGAGACTGATTTGTGACATTAATTTGTAGACACCTCCCGTATCTCCCTATACCTGGTCTAGGGACGGGCGTGATTACCCTTGTTTCAAAAAAAAAAAAAAAAATCTTTTCCTTGAATGATTGAGATTGCATGTTTATATTTATTTTCACAATAATGTTTGAGCATCACAACTGTCTGTTTTTATTACTTTTGGTAAAGAAGTCTTATTTATTGATTTTTATTTTAAGTTCATTTTGATCCCTTTTATTTCTGTGGATATTAACACGCCAACATTTTTTCACTTTATTCAGTGCTGAAACAGCTCAAGTTAGTCTGGCTAAAGCATGGCTGTCAAATCAAATTATTGGACGCCTATGCTTTTATGATTGTGCCTATCATATAATGTATACATATCTAGACAGTACCTTTTTCATAATAAAAGAAAAAGAAATTCAATCTCCTGTGTTCTATCTAATATAAGATTTTAAATGAATTAGTATAGGCTTCTTTTTACTCAACTATTTAAGCAACTAATGCAATTAAGCACTTAAGTATTTTTTTTTTTTTTTGAAACATAAGCACTTGAGTGTTTAATATTAATGCAATTAGGTGGCACCATTGTATGCCACAAAAAAATTACTTTATAAATGAAAATATCAAAATATGTACAATTTGGTGTGGCTCTATTGGTGCCACTTAAGCAAAAAGTAGAGCCCCTCTACACATTCATGTGTAGAGGAGTTTTACTCTTTCTTTAATCCACTTTATATTGTATTTGATCTCTCTGAATGTTCCTATCAATCTATTGTTTTGTTTTTGTTGTTTCTCTTCTCTTTGTATCTCCTTATGTACTCTTTTCATTTTCTTAATGAAAGATTTGTCTCTGTTCTAAAAAAAAAAAGAAAACTATTACTGTAAAATGCAATTAAACACTTTTCTTCATCCCTCTGTCTATGTGTAGATCTCAGGTACAGCCCTAGTGTTGGATGAAATCATCAACCATGTACAATCGCTGCAACGTCAAGTGGAGGTTAGAATATAAATACTTCAAAAAATTTGAGATTCAAACAAAATGATATAAACTTCTGTGAATTTGGTTGGATAGTGTTGAGTTAGGTTAAATCACCAATCAACCCAAAAGCTTAAACTAATGAGTTGGGGTAAATTTAATTATATCAACTAACATTCCCCCTCACTTTTGGGCTTAGAAATTTGAGAAATGCCCTACAAATGGAATTTAATTTTAATTGGGGAGGAAACGATTTGGCAGAGATTCGAACTCAAGAACCTCCTACTCTGATACCATGTTGAGTTGTGTTAAATCACCAATAAACCCAAAAGCTTAAGCTGATGGATTGGGGTAAATTAAATTATATCAACTAACAGTTAGCTATGAGCAAAATGGGAACTTTTTTGTGGATAAATATACTACTCATTCTGGTATTATATTTATACTTATATGACATAACTCAAGAATAAAATGTATAAGCTTGACGAGAATTGCGATCGGAAAGCAATTGAAGGTTTCGTGCTCTTTGAAAAACAGTATAATTATCTCTAATGAAGAAAATTTGTTTGTCAGCTCCTGAAGTTGGAGTTTCTGGTGAATTTTTTGTTTTAATATCGGTGATTGTCAGACTAGCTTGCATGTAGCTCGACATTTTTCATCATACCAATGAAATAAAAAGGTTTATTTTGATTCAAAATAGGAACGAGAAGAGAGAGAACATAAAAATGGTTTTAATTTTCTCTTGAGTCAGTGGTTGTTGGTAAAGATCTTTGCTTTGCCTAATATCCCATTGTTTTGATTCTTGAATGTCATAGTGTCACATAGTGTCACACCACCTTTTAACCCCGTGACACAGTCACATGGCTTTTGTTTCTCTAGCTTCGTTGCTTTTTAGTAGCTTTCTTTAGCAATGACAACTTTAACAAATGTACTGTGGAATTAAACTTCGCCACGTTCTATCCGATATTTTATTTTAGGTTTCTGGCATCAATTGGTAAATAAAAAATCTTCATTACACAACTCGGTGACACTAACTATAGATTTCAAAGAAGTTGGCTTCAGCCAGGATAGAGAATTTTCCTCTTCTGCTTGTAGTTTAAATTCATTTTTTGTAATGATACCAGTAAAACTCTATGTTTTCCCTCAATGTAAATTTGAAGATGGAAATTCAATCAATAGTAAAACCTTTCATATTAGAAGCTAGTCATGAGCTTGAAATGTATTCTTTTCCGTTGTTATTGAACTGCATGCTTGAACCATCTATTTTTTTTTATATCAACCAAACAACTAACACAAGTGTGTCCTGATCAAGAGGTCATGGATTCGAATCCCTCTACCTCTAATGGTTGTTAAACTCAAAATAATTAGGAAAACTTACAAGTTTAATCAAATTTAAAAAATAATTACAAATATAATTACTTTTTTAAAAAATTAGCAATTATAGTCATAGGTATTATTGAATACTGTCACATACTTTCTTATAATACTGTATTAATAATACATAATAATGTATTAATGAGTATTTATATTATATTATAAAAACGTATTAATGACTATGAATGCAAATACTTTAAAATTTGAGTACATTTGTAATTACTTTGTGAGTAGAGTCCGTACAATTTCCATAATAATAATAATAATAATAATAATAATAATTAATAATAATAACCAACTTTGTTGAACTTACTGTGTTTCAGTTCTTGTCAATGAGGCTTGCAGCAGTTAACCCCAGAGTTGATTTCAACATTGATAGCATATTGGCTGCAGAAGTAAGTATCAGTGTTTCTGCTTTTTTTCTCTGTCAGTTTTTTTTGTTGGTGTGAATATAGAAGGGAGAAGGAGGAAGGGGGAGAAAATTCACATTTTGTTCAAAACTCATGGTAGCAAAGTCTTTATGAACTAGCAACTGAGATTTAATGTTGTGCTATCGTCTGTCTGCAATTTCAGAACGAACCCGTACCAGAAAGCAACTTTCCGACCATGGTTACACCATTGATGTGGCCTGAAATCCCACTAAGTGGAAACAAACAACAATATCAACCGCAATGGCATTTCGATGCAGTGGTTAACCCGCAAGCTTGGATGAGGGATGAACATAATAATCATCATAATTTTAGCACTCCTGAAAACTCTCTTCTAAGTTATGACTCTTCAGTAAATTCAGGTATACAACTCTTACTCTCAAGTTTTTCTTGTTTTGTACTTTTTTAGCCGAAACTAAGTCGTGAAAACCTTTCACTCGACTAAGTATGGTCATAGCTCAACTGATTAAGACATATACACTAAGTGACCATACTAATACATGAGAATCTAACTCATAGTTTCTTGATATAACTGTTATGAAACAGCATCACTGCACTTAAATCAATTGAAGATGGAGCTGTGAAGGCAACATTATAATTTACTTGCAGCTACAAGTGTATATAGCCAAATATATATAATAGTAATAGCAGTTAGCAGAGGAAGTAGATAATCTGCATCAACTGGGTCTTCCAAGGTTCTCTCTAATTATCGGAGTCCGACTTCGTTGACAACCGGATTGCTATCAACCCGAAAGGAACGTGATTTGGTATATCCAATTCTTAATATCTCAATTCTAGTGTATAATTTGGAGGCTTCTTACAAGCTAATACTGAGATTGCCAGATTAAAATTCTATTGATTGTGATTGCAATTGTTAAAATGATTGCTACTTGACTCATGTTCAAACTCTACTACTTTCTCTTCTCTCTTTTGAATCTGATCTGTTTTTATTTTCACTTGAGATAGTGCAATCGAATGCATTAATTTATCATGGGTTAACCTAGTGGTTAAGAAGGTCTTGAGAAACTAAGATGTGATGAGTTTAATCTACGATGGACATATACATAAGAATTAATTTCTTTTCTGGAGACTTAAATTAGTTGGACTAGACAATTGTCGTATGAGATTAGTTGAGAAAGTAGTTATACGGACTGTAGCCTCTAAAATGACCTCCCCTGAGTGGTTTAGCTCGTTGATGGTAAGTTTTTCTGTGAAAAAAAAAATTCTGTGAAAAATCAAATGTTGAAAGCCTAAAAGGATCGAAAGATGAACTTGGATCATTCAAGTTTGAAAAGATGCACTTTGGTTTGTTATATTCATCTTTAAACAGCAAAATGATAGGATATTGTTAGTATCACATGTAAAGTTGTATGTTTTTTTTTTTGTTTTTGATACAACAATATTGGGAGGGGGATTTGAATTAATAATCTTATAGTTACTAGATTGTACAAGATGCTGGTAGAGTTCTGCTCTTGTTGACATGTATATTGTATGTTGGATGCATATTTGGTTGAATATTCATAATCAAGAAGGGTTAAGTTATTATAATCCACCCATTATGGCATTTGAATGATAAAATATTTTTTTGTTATTATTTTTCTTTTCGTTATAGTCAGCTTGCACGTACCTTTAAACTTTTTAACTTTTCTAGGACATAACTAAATTATGTTGTTACAAAACTTAGTAAGTTCAGGTGGAAGATGATTTCAATAAAAGTTCAGTCTTCTAAAGCATTTATGTTTAGGTTTGAGTACATCAAGTATAGCTAATTATGTTTGAAGTTAGAGTTTATGATTCTTAAACTGTTTCTAGAACGTCTATATTTGAAAACCACTTTTTCTCAAAAAAAAAAAAAAAAAAAAAAACTATTAGTGATTTGATCTCTCTAATTTTGTATACCCCAGAAGAATGAAATTGTTGAAGTAAGAATTTCTTAAATGAATCTAATAAAATTGAAAATTCAAAGTTAAATTTGAATTATGAAGAAAACAATACAAATGAATGAAATTCAAAAGGTAAAGCACAAAACTCTTTTGTTTCAGTTTCTTCTGTTTTATTTTTATTTTTCTTTTCTTTTGTTTCAAATTCTATTCTTTTGTTCTTGTTTGGTGGAGTAGTTATTTATAGTTATTAGATTAAAATACAAAATATAGACCAGAGTGTATAGAGTTTGTTCTATTTTGGTTTATAGATTTTGAAATGTCTAATTTTAATTTTTAGTCTTTGTTCCATCTTTAGACTATATGGGCTGAAAATCTCCTCCAACCTAACCCCATGTACACCTCATTGCTTCTCTACCTCTCAACACCAAATTGGAGAAATTAGACATTTAAAAATTTAGGTCCCGTTTGATAACTATTTGGTTTCTTATTTTTGGTTTTTCAAATTTAAGCTTATTTTCTCTCAAATTTCCTACAATTTGTTTCATCCTTTCTACCATATATACATATTTCCTTAAGAAAGTAGGGGAAGACCAACCAACTTTTAAAAACAAAAAAAAGTACTTCCTAAAGTTTGTTTTTATTTTTAAAAGTTGGTTAGTATTCTCCTACTTTCTTAAAAAAAGATGGATAAATAGTAGGAAAGATGTAGCACATTATAGGAAATGTGAGAGAGAATAGGCTTAAATTTGAAAAACAAAAAATAATATATCAAACGAGGCCTTAAATACCTAGTTTAAGGATGAACATGATATTTTATTCGAATTATTATAGTCTAAGAATGAACATGATACTTTATTCTAATTCTTTCAAAAAAAAAAAAAAAACTTTATTCTAATTATTATTAAAGTGGGCAGCTTTGAGAAGTTATTCCTTAGATAGAATCAGAGATGGCTTCCCTCCATCTTTGTTGTGCAAATGTTTTTGTTTAATTTATTTTAAAAAAATAACTTTTCAATAAAATTTTGAATTAAATAACAAATTATCCATAATGGAATCCTGGATTAGAAAGGTTAATTTGTGACATTCCGGTGATCCCCGCTCGTGGCGGGTCTCCATCGGCGACGGCTTCCACTTCAAAATCTCCATCAAAACATTAATACTCACGAGGAATATTTAGGTCATGGTCGTACCTAGAAAATAATATACGCTTAATATAGGTTACATCCTATTTTAGTTTAAACACAAAAGATAATAAAGAAAAATAGTGTGGCCATATCTGATCATATAAATGGACATTATTTTTTAGGTCATGCTCAATAGGGGTGAATATGGGTTGGGATGGGGTGATTTTCAACCCAACCAAAAAATTCGGGTTGGTCAATTCTCCAACCCAACCCAACCCTTTATTTTCGGGTTGAGTTGGGTTAGATTATCGGGTTCATAGATTTGCATTTAACGTCACCTTTTCGATTCCTAGAAACGTAAAACGAACATTAACATAAGTAGATACTTATTGCAAATGCGAAACTCAAACTTACCTAACTTCGAAACCTCATCAATAGGTTGAAGTTTAAAAAATGTTAAAAAATAAAAAATATAATAATAATAATAATAAAATAAAATAAAATAAATATACATATACATCTAATATAAATAATATAATAATATAATAATTAGGTTATAGGTAAAAGAATATATTTTTTAAACTAAATGATAAATTCGGGTTGGTCGGATTGGGTTGGGTTGATTTTAGGTCAACCCTTGACCCAACTCAACCCATGAAAATTTCATATTTTGAACCCAACCCAACCCATTTATGTATTCAACCCAACCCATAAAATTGGGTTGGATTGGTTCGAGTTTTTCGGGCTGTCGGGTTTTTGTGCACCCCTATTACTCAGACATGACTTAAATATTGTTCAGAGTAAAATATAACTTATATTAGTGGACATTATTATTTAGATCCCAAAATTCAATCTCAACTTTCAAAAGCTTTAAGAAATTATTGTTCGAAAGGAAATGGTTCAAATTTGTTTAAAATTACTCTAATACATACAAATACTCTTAACTTACTATATTAAAAACTATCTTACAATCTCAAAGGAAAAATGCAAATATTTTTTTTGAATAATATTCTTGATTTTTTTGAAAACTTTTTTTTTTATAAAAAAAATGCTCTTACTTTAATATGATTATTCTTATCTAATAACGTATTTTTATTAATGGGTTGATGACGCGTTGGTTATTTTGATGGGTGGTAATCCATTTCAATTCCATCGTCATGGATTTAATCTGATATTTGGCTCTCATTTTGTTTGATAGGAGTACTATCCTTTATTTAGGTAGGCTTTGTTATCTTCCTCCCCAATTCCAAAAGAAGGCATTTTTTTTTTAGTACATTATCAAGAAAGACAAATATCAATTTTAAAATCGAATGTGTGATGCTGATGTTCAACTGATTTACAGCGGCCCACTGTCCCATTTGGTAGGTAAAAGACATTTCAATTCATAGCTTAAAGAAAAAAAAGCTTTTTCGTAACTTGGATTGAATTTTAAAAGAATAGAAAAGAAAACAAAGGAAAAGGAATTTATAAGTGAAACTGTGAAAGTAGTGTTTATAAGTTTAGTTTTCAAAACTCAAAAACCAATATGATTACCATTTGTTTGAGGTTTAGGGTTTAAACAACTTCTAACCAACTCTTCAACAGCTAGAAACCCTTAAACAAAGAGAAAAAGAAAGAAGTACAGAATGTTTGAGGCTTAACTTTCTAACAAACTCAATGGCCACTGGAATGCCAAAAGATGATCTTGAATTACATCTGTTATGCTCACATTTTTGTGTTAATCTCGACTATTTTTACCAGACAACTATTGAAACCTATTGGGTGTATTGTCAAGATAACTCGTAGGACGTCACAACTTGGTTACCATGGTCAAACTTTTGACCAGCACAGGTTAAAAATGAATTCTAGATAACAAAGCCTTAAAAGTTGAATTTGATTCTGTTTTTTACTGGGATTTAGCTCACCAAGAAAGTAAAATTGTTTGCAGCTTGCATCTTGTTCGATGTGAGAACACAACCATTGAAAAAAGACAAATATCAATTTTAAGATCGAATGTGTGACGCTGGTGTTTAACTGTTTCTATTTTTGGAGTTTTCAATACACCCAACAACGATGGGATTGAAATTGAAGACTCCAACAATACCTTCATTACAATGTGCAGAATCGACACTCTGGATGATGCAATCTGCCCCAAAACTTCTAATGGCCCTGTTTTCAACTTCACTGCCACCAACTGCTGGATAAGAACTTGTTATGATTGTTTGCATCGAATAGAGCAGGGTCGCAGCTAAAAGAGATTGAGAATACAACAATAAAATGAAGA
>JBBMEF010003709.1:0-26523 GCA_037832685.1 Sicyos baderoa | reverse complement strand
AAATCAAACGAATCTGCATCAGAACGAGAGTATACAATACCCTCTAGAACAGACTTAATCATAAACCAGCAAAGGCAGACAATGATCAAACAAAATACAACTCAAAACAATAACAAGAGGAATCAAGATACTGATAGTATCACAATAGTAATGTGGGCGAGCACAAAATACAGACAAGCACTCCACAATCCGAGAGGGTGGTTCTCTCCACAAACTAATACCGTACTTGGTACTGTTTAACAAGTCACAAAAAGCATAACCACAAAAGAGAACTGCTGCCCTAATAAATACTAACTAAGCCCCCACTTAGCCATTAAGAATCGTTGAAGCTTCTTGGACCCTTTTATCCCTGCGAGTGTACACGTGTCTGAGTGGGGGTCTCACAGTTACCTCCTTTATGGGTCCTTTGGTTTGACATGTTGCATGTTGTGTAGAAGAGCGTAAAAAAGATCTCGATCATCCTCTATGGGGCTGTGAGATGATTACTGCAGCGTGGAATCGGTTTTTCGAGGTGTTTGACTTTGTTTTGGCAAGATAGACGGGTTGTAGAGAGATGATTAGAGAGTCTTTGGTTTATGAGAAGGTGGTTTTTGTAGAAAACAAGGTCACTATTTTATGGAGACTTTGAGGTGAGATAAATAATATAATCTTTAGAGGGGTGGAGAGTTCTTGGAAAAATATTTGGGCTCTCGTTAGATTCAACGTTTCTCTTTGGGCCCCAGTCACCCAAGCTTTTTTTTGTAATTATGATATTGACTGTTTTCTTATAATTTTCTTACCGAATTATAATTCTTTCATTGATTCTTCATGTTTTTATAGGGCTGCATACAAAGGTTTTGCTGATTCTATACGACTTCTTTTGTATTTGGATGCTTATCGGAGTCGCCAAGACAAGGAAGGTAATGTTTGGAGGGCTTAAAAGCTTCACTTAATAAATAGCCATGCATGGCTTCTAGTTTAAATATAGTGCAAACACTTCCTTCTTTTTAGAAGAACAACAGTTTTAAAGGTGGTGGTTCCTTCTTTATTATTTCAGGTTGCACTCCTCTCCATTGGGCAGCTATTAGGGGTAATTTGGAGGCATGTACAGTATTAGTGCAAGCTGGGAAGAAAGAGGATTTGGGTGTTACTGATAATACTGGCCTTACGCCAGCACAACTTGCTTCTGACAAGAACCACAGACAAGTTGCATTTTTTCTTGTATGTTGAAACAAATCAGTTTTTTTTTCCTTGTCTAGAATTATTTTTCTTGCTTGTTTCCAAATTTCCAAATTGTTGTGTGTGCAAAGGCTTTAAACTTTTTATTATTTTGTTGATAATTATTATTATTATGTTGAGATGGGTATGCATCTAAATCAATGACAGCAACTTTAGGACCATTCTTTTATTTATTTTCATTAATTCAATGGTCGAAGGTGTGCTCCCCTCAAGGTTCAAGGTTCGAGACTTACCTGTGACATTAATTTGTAGACACCTCTCATGTCTCAATTTCTTCGATACCTCCCGGTGCATGGCATAGGGACGGACGTGGTTACCATGGGTATAGTAGAGTAGAGCTTTGATATATTGGTTTTTTTTTAAAAATCAATTATATCTTTACTATCTTAACCATCATGGAGGGGCTAGTGGTCAAGAGGGGATTGAAAAACTAAGAGATGATGGATTCCATCCATGGTGGCCATGACCACCTATATAAGAATCAATTTCCTATGGATTTGATTGACATTCAAATGTTGTAAGGTCATGCGATATGTCTCATGATAATAGTCGAGGTGCGTGCAAGCTGGTCCGGACAGTCACAAATAGCAAACAACAAAAATTATCTGCTATCTTATTTCATCTTTAGGTTGATTTTTTTTTTTAAATAAAAAAAATTCTCTACCTATCAAGAAAGAAAAAATCTCTAGTTTGCACTTGTTATTGTACTGAAGTTCACTTTTTATTATATCCAAAACTATTGAATGTTACAAATTATCACGTGAGCTTGACTTACTTTTCGGTGAACAATTTTCTTTGTTGAACGTTTGTTTCTTAAATTAAAAAAAAAACTAAGGTTTTTCTTCGTTTGGATTCTCAGGGAAATGCTAGAAGGCTGCTTGACAAACGTTGTGACGGGAATAGCCGTCTTGGAAAATTTTCAAAACTAGGACTTGCCCCTGTACTATGGTGTTTGATCTTTCTGATGCTGGTGACATTTATTCATTCTGTCATTCTGGGTATTTGCATTAGCCTTGCGTGAAAGTTAAGTATGTACTCCTCTGTCTTTTTAATAATTAAACTCATTTCTTTTTTTTTTCCACAGCATCAAATCTGCCAAAGTTAACGGCTGCATTAGGTTTGCTTGCATGGATGGGTGTTATTCTAGCAACCACAGGCCTGCTCATGTTTTATAGATGTAGCAGGTATGGAAACTTCCCAGTTCCCTGAATTCAGTCCAATTCTTGTAGCTGTTGAATATGTACAGCGAAGTTTCATTTATAAGCTAGTAACAGCACGTTCATTTCGTTTGATTTTATCTGCAGCAAAGATCCAGGTTTCATTAGATTGAACCGGCACGACTCTCAGAATATTAAAGATGATGTGAGTTTACTTATTTTCATGAGAGGAACAATTATGCTACTTCTTTCCTTAGTCTTCCCGTGTTTGTTTCTGTAGATTTTAAAAAGTTCCTGCTTTATTGTTACAACTGGGCAATCTTCTTTCTTTGCTGCTATCTTGCATAAAATGAAAGCTTAACCTTTTTATGTTGCGCATATCTTTTTATTAGGAACCTTTGTTGAAGATTGAAATCAACAACCCCGCTTTGCTGGATGGAAATTGGTCTCAGCTCTGTGCTACTTGCAAGGTGCATTCAGCTTCTGATTTTTGGAGCCTTTTTTTCCACTAATTTCTTTGAGAATAGTTAATTTTATTACATTTCTAACTTGTTTTGGTATCATGCCTAGATTGTCAGGCCTCATCGTGCAAAGCACTGTTCAACTTGTAATCGATGTGTTGAACAATTTGATCATCACTGTCCTTGGGTATCCAATTGTATTGGAAAGGTAAGGTATCATTTGTGATGGACATTTTCATGTTAGTTTCTTCATTTTAGAAGTGAAAAAAAACCCATATCATTAACCTAAAGAAATAGTGAATAGTGGAACCCAACTATGAACTATCCAAAGATGCTCAATAGTCAAGAGATCCTTGGAGAACTGAGAAGTCAGAGGTGAAGAGTTCAATCCATGGTGACCATCTACCTAGGAATTGATTTGTAGGGTTAAGTGGTATATCCCGTGACAATAGTCAAGGTGCACGCAAACTGGCCCGAACGGCAAACAATCACGGTATCAAAAACAAAAAACTATAAACTATCCAAAGCAGTTACAAATAACCTTCCAAATGACTTGATAGCCAAAGTAGTCTTAGCCGAGCGGTAATGACATGTATCACTATCATTGACCAAGAGGTCGAGGGTTTGAATCTCCTTACTCCAAATATTGTTGTATTTTTACTGAAACAAACCTTCCAAAATTCATCTTGGAGTGGAGTGGCCTAATTGTCAAGAGTATCGTAAGTAACTAAAAGGTGATGAGTTCAATCCATGATGACCACCTACATAGAAAATAATTTCCTACGGATTTTTTTGACATCCAAATATTGTAGTGTTAGGCGGTATGTCCCGTGAGAATTATCGAGGTATGCGTAATCTGGCCATGACACTCATAGATATTAAAGAAAAAACCTTCCAAATGACTTGATAGCTATCAAGTACAGATATTAACAATAAGCATTCTATTCTCTGTTCGTTATCAAGTTTACTAAGGTGGTGGCTCAATATGAGACTGCGTTTCTAGGATTTAGAAATAAAATTAATTTATTTAACATTACAAACAATTATAACAGGAGGGCGAGGACTTCCGTCGTTTCCCTTTTTGTTCATATCAGTTGGAGGAAAAGAAAGCGTTTCCTAGTAAATGAAAATCCACACTGGATGCTCTTATCCAAAATTAAAGTTTCTCCTTAAAAAATTTAAAAGTTTCTTCTTCCTCTTCTTCAAACCTTTTGCCCATAAAATTTCTTTTGCGTAGTTGAATATACTTATTCTGCATATATTAATAACAATCCTCGGCCTACCGAATGCACCCTGTGCAAAAAACAGTTAGGATAAGATGCTTTAATTCTCACAATCCTTTTTACATGGAGTCTTCAATTGTTTCTAGGAAAAACGTAGCCAAGTAGTCCTCTTCTTAGCCTTGAAGGCTGCTGTGTGTGTTTGTGTTGTACATATTTTTCGATAGACTTCTGATGTTTAATTAGGTTAATCAATATTTGACAGAAAAACAAATGGGATTTCTTTATATTTCTCGTTCTTGAAGTTTCAGCAATGGTTATCACTGGAGCAATTACTATTACAAGTAAGTTTCTAAATGACTTTAACATTGAGTTACGTCTGTAATTTGTATGGTTGAATGCCATGTGCCTCTTTGACAATGAATCTCTTTCAGGAGTTGTAACCGATCCATCCTCTCCATCGTCTTTTGGAGCTTGGATTAACCATACTGGTAATCATCATGTTGGTGCTATAGCGTTTCTCATCGTTGATTTCTTCCTCTTCTTTGGTGTGGCAGCCTTAACAATTGTCCAAGCATCTCAGGTATTTTCTATGTTTGATTCTTTTGAAACTTGTAAATTTGGCGCCTTTGTTGTGTGATTTGCTTCGGTTTTCATTTTTCAATTCCGTTTTGGTCCTTACTAGAGTAAATTTTGCCTTGGATGTCACCAGATATCTCGAAATATTACTACAAACGAAATGGCAAATGCTATGCGGTATAGTTATCTGCGTGGCCCTGGAGGCCGGTTTAGGAACCCTTACGACCACGGGATCAAGAAGAACTGTTCTGATTTTCTGATTCGTGGATACAATGAAGACGTGGAGTACATTGAAAAATCGTCACATTCAGAAGAGATGGAAGCGATGTCTGGGTCAACGAATTCATTCTTGCAAAATGGGGATGCTCATTCTCACCACACCAATGGAAACAACCACATAGCTATAAATGTGAATCCAAAGAATACAACTAGCCATCACAGCCATAGCCATTCTTCAAATTGTTGTCACAGTAACCACGAAAATGCTAAAAACGACAGTGCCCCATTGGGCTTAGGACTCGGTCTTGGGCGTCTATCTACAGCTCGCTCATTAGCAGCCTCATGATCATTATTGTTTGAACGATTACAGAGTTAGTGCTTTGGATCATGTCAATATGTTGTAAACATTAGATTCAAATGTTCAATTATGATTTGTGCGCTGCTTTCCTCACTAAATCTCTAAAACTGCAGAGTGCTTGATTTCGTTTTGGACTACAGGTTTTGGCTCGCATGATGTGCGAAAAATGGAAGGCGTCGGAAACTTCTTTTGTAAAGATCATTGAACTAGCTTCTTGTGTATGAAGTGGACATAATTTTGGTGAGGCTTTCATTCAGTTTCCATGTTACTGTAGATGCTCTTCCATTATGTGCAGTAGGCAAAACCCTTGAAAGTGCAGATATATACTATTTGTTTCACAGGAGCTTCCACTGGCATTTTGAGAAATATCTTGGTTTATTTTCTATTCAGATATGATATTGTAATATTTATTTTGTGTGTGTATAGTACAAAAATTGGTTCTACTTGGCCCCCTCAAACAGCTAACTGCCTAGTTTGTTCAAAGGAAATTTCTAGTGGTATGGTTATTAAAATATCTCTTCCAATTCAATTTTAAAATGTGTATGAATTGTCAAACTATGCCTCTTCCTCTCTCTGTCTTTCATTTGCTCAGAGAAGGGTCATTTTTTCCCATTTCATCATATCATGGATGGTATTTTTTTTTTTTTTTTCAAGTGAACCATTTAGTGACAAGTCAAACAGTATGTCTCGTCACATTAGTCAAGGTACACGTGGCTCATGCAGTCACAATATAAAAAGAAAAATTAAAGAAAAATGCAGGTAAACAAAGGGTTTCGGGGTATTGGTATACTGTGGATGCGAAGGGAAGAAGAAATTAATCATGTTTTTCAATAAAACTGACCTTACAAATGAGTCATGGTTCATCTTACAGAACATTACATCTTTGTCAATCTAACTCTCTTACTTGCTGGAAGTTAACCAGTAGAAATTAACATAATATACTTTACACCACAAGCCGTGTGATTGTTTCTTAGAATTCATCATCGAAACCAATGAAGTAAAGCCAAGTACGTGATATGGCTCGAGTTCTTTGGCGAGCTCGCTTTCCATCTCTACACCATCGAGTTCTTTGGTGAGCTCGGTTTCCATCTCTAAGTCTTGGTCTTCTCCAATGGTAGAAATAATCTCCCCAACATGGTGATGGTGGAGCAATTTCGGTTTGGGAAACTTAAAAAATAAAGAAGGTTTATCTCTTAATAGTAAAATATTGAGCTCACAGCCCCATCTTCATAAAAGTCAATTCAGCAAATACAATATCCTGGAAGAAAACTCTATACAGACAGCACATAAGGATTCATTTCAACAGTTCTACAAAACCAAGCACAAAAGAAGTAGAGTAGTGAAACTTAAACAAAATCTATGTCAAATTTTTCTATGGAGTTAAAACCTTGATCATTTTCCAAAGATTGATTTGATCCACCATATTCCTTTAGTATCATCATTTGGACCTTCATCCCCTTCTGGTGGAGGGTCAGTGTGTGTTGTTCTCCTAAGCTTGCTCACATCATAACCCTCTTCCTCAGCTTTCTCCACCAGTTTGTTATATGTCTCCTCATCCAAATGATTCTGCCTGCACAATATCTGCCAAATAAACTCCATCAAACAACAATTCAGAAACCTCCCATCCTCATAACTCAACATCATTTTCATCAAAACCAACCCCTTTTCTGTTTTATTTTGAAAATTCGTGATTGTTTGAGCCGTCTTCGACTATTCTTGAGAAATAGTCTAACTTACCCTACAACATTTTGGTTATCAGCATTTCCAAGAAGAACTTAGAGAAGCCAAAATGTTATGAGCTCAATCTATGATCAAGAGATAGTGAGGTTCCATCTCTAAACAGGTGATGAGAGTAGTAGCACAAGTACATATCATTTTGGACCAAATACCTATATGTTTTAATGGATTATGTTAACATATTAGATTAGATAGTCTAAGATTCCATCTCAAAATTGGTAATGAAAGGAGTAGCCCTAAATACTAAACATTTTTTACATATTCAATAAGTGATCTTTAACAGCTACCTACCAAAACCAATTCATTTGAACTACATCGGATAACGATTTTGTTATATATTAATTTTCGAGACTATTGTCAGGAGCACTCCCCTACAACATTTTTGTTTTTGAAAACTGACAGATTTGAGCTTCGTCCAGTATACTTGGGATAACTACGCGCGTCCCTAGGTCATGCACAGGAAGAAAGAACAGAACTACAAAGGTGAATCTAGAATATGGAACCTTAACACGCCATTCGAGATTTCATTTTACCTTCCTCAGAAACAAGAGAATCCAAATAGCAGAAAAGAAAAGGGAAAAAGGCATACCCAGAGGTAATTTCTACTAGGCTGACCAATCAAAGCAAGGCGATAATCGGGATCAAGATACAGAACCCAATAATCTCCAACAACAGGAATGATGGGCAAAAATGGAGGAACATAGAATTTAACTTTGAGCTTAGCTTCGTCGCTGTCAGGGTTAGCCCTAACAGCAGAGCCCTCGATGAAGCTTCTCTTACCATCAACCCACGTCTCGTTCAGAACATTCACAGCTCCACTGTCTCTGAGAGTGTAGGTGGCTCTCGTGTTGGCTCCATTTCTCGGCTGAAACCTCGACGGGAATGAGGCGATTTCGTACCACCGGCCCATGTACCGCTTGAGGTCGACCCCCTTCGCAACTTCCATCGCTTTCGCCGCCATTGTTGGGGGTTTTGAGCTGCTTCTGAGTGAGATCTGAGAAAGGGTTTTGGCTTCGAGGAAGGCTGAGTTGTGGGGACAATTTTGTTCTTGCTTGCTTGCTGAACAAGCTACGTGGGACTCACCTTCCTTTATCAATAATTGGAGTAGAGGTGTACAAAAAAAACCGACAACGGGAGCAACCCGGGCTATCCAACCCTTATAATTTGGGTTGGTGGCAGAGTTGTCGAAACCCGCTAAAATAAATACTCACTCTCTAATTTGGGTATTTTGAACGAAATCCTAGAGAAAACAATATAAATAAATAAATTATCACAAAGTATGTATAGCAGAGATCAATTGATAACAAATTAATGCGTCAATTCAATTTGATAAATCAATCATAAAATAAGAAGAAGAAACAAATAATCTTTGAACTAAGAAATATCTATTAGGTCGAAAGCCTCACAAAATTACAATTGAATTAAAACTAACATCGAATTGGAATTAAGAACTAACTAAAAAAACAATAAGAATAGTTTAAAAATAATGAAAACTAAATTAAAGAAAAACAAAAATTGCTTCCTCAACGGCTGCTTCTCTCCTTCCCTCTTCTCTCCTTCCCTAACCTACAAAAAAAAATATATAGGGCAAATTAGAGAAATGACTACATTCCCTAAATTATTTAGGTCAGTGTCTAAAAATAGAACTATTTAAATGCATGTCTAATTATAATTTTTGTAAATACAAATTTAAATGCAAAAGTCTAAAATGCCATCTAATTTTATTAATGATTTTCCATTTTTTTTAAAAATTAAACATATTTCTTTATGATTTTCCATTTTTTTTGAAATTAAACATATTTCTTTAATTAATACGAGAGAAAACTTTTATTATAACAAACTCAGAAATTTAAATAATAAACGAAAATGTAAAATTCAAATTTGAAAAATGCAATTATGAATTAGGTTTTTGGTTTTTTTTTTTTAAAAAATAATTGAATTAAAATCGTTTAGCATATACCGAATGCGTACGTTCGAAGTACGTGTGAGTACCACCGCCTTGCCGTCCGAGAAACCTTTTGTAAACAGACAAATGGGCACGTGCGTACATTTTAGACGTTGCGGTAATTAATGCGCTTGCCACCTATACCGTGGGAGCCAAAAAGTCATTCCAGACTCCCGAACACGCAATCCCCACCCCGTCGTTCCAGCACCCCACCCAGGAAGCAAAACCGCCGATCTTCGACTGCCTCCCTCCGTCGAACTTCCACCGTACCTCCGTCGAACTTCCATCGTGCCTCCGTCGAACTCCACCGTACCTCCATCGAGATTACAATCAGCTTTCGAGTCCGTAGTCGTCGAGCTTCCACCGCCCTCAAAACGCTTGTCCCCCCGGTTAAGTTTGAGACGTACATCTCGGTACGTGTTTGGACGATGTCTGCCAAGAGACAGCAGCCGTTGTACATGCCCCCCGGACCCGCTGTACATCCACTAGACGTCCCTGTCATCCTTCAGTGTCTTTGACATTTGTTTGTGAGCGCCTTCCTTGTATAGTGATATGCACACGGATTTTGAGTTCTCGTCCAACGACAACTGCCCCTCAATAGACGATATGAGAAATGATAAGGGCATATTGCATATGATATCAACAACGACGGTTGTGTAATCTGTGTAAACATCGTTCTCGTCTCATTTACCATTAAAGAACACATAAACTGATGTAGTTGCCATCCTTAAATTTAACCTCGAGCAAGTCTGTAAATGATGGTAAGAAAAGGTTGGTGGTAGGCAAAAATGGTAAAAACGAGATAACACTGTAGAAGATTGAAGGGGTGATAGAGTATCAATGGTGGAATAAATGGTGAACCCAGCAAACCTGTGAAAGAATGAAATTAATGGTTAAAATGTTAATTAAAATACTAAAAAAGGAATTAATTTGTTAAATTCAATAATGCAAATGACGTGTCTAAATTTGACCACCTAAAAACCCTAAAAGTGTGGGTGAATTCATTTAACACATCATTAATATTATTTTTTTAAATATATGCAAACTGACGTGTCTACGTTTGGCCACCTGACAACCCTAAAAGTGTGGGTGATTTCGTTTAACACATCATTGTTATTATTATTATTTTTTAAATATTCTGGCAGTTAAACCTACACTCTCAAATGGTGGAGCAAATATTGTATTTAATTAAAGAAGACGTATAAATAAGAAAATTAAAATTAATCCCTCAAATGGTGGAGTTAATAGTCTATTTAATTTAAATAAATGTAGAAATAAGAGAAGGGTACATATGAGATGTTTGATTTCTCTCTCTCCACTACAAATCCATTTTAGACATGACACTTAAATATTTTCCCTTTTAGACACCACCTACAATACTTTACCAAAAGTAGACAAAACAGTGGGTTTTCCCAAATATATATATAGAATCTTAATATGTTGCTCAAAGGAAATTTAATTGAGCCCAACAACAAAATATTTTATCTTTTCAATTTTAAAAACAAAATCGTCAGCCACTTGTTTTCTTTTTATTATTCTTTTTTTTTTATTTCATTTCAATTTTTGTGTAAATTGAAATTAAAAATGAACTTTTATATCAATTTCTACCGCTTTATAACAATTAACGACCTGGATCAAATTCAAAATAAAATTTAGATTTAAGCTCAATATTCAATTTAAATATAGGAGAATTAAGTATAATAAATTGAAATAATTAAAACCTATCAGTTGGATTATAACATATTTTAGTTGAGTTAATTTTTGGGTTGGTGAATTTTTTGCTCGTTTAACCTAACACAATTCAAACTAAGAATATATTATACGTAAAATAATAAGTTAGATTTTCCTATTATCATTTCTAATATCTTAGCCTCGATGGTCCTCTAGGAAAGTATTTGAGGAAAGAAAAATGAAAATGATTATGAAAAAGATAAAAATTATGTGAAGAATATGAGAGAAAGTAATTTTATATATTTGAGTGAATAGAATAATCATGAATGATCCATTATTCATATTTGAGATAAGAAAATAATTACAAACCAAATAAAATAGTGAATAAGAAAAAGTAAAAAATGGTTAGAGAAAGAATAATTAATGGCTACATAAAGAGACTACAAATATTAATTTAAAGAATGGTTCTCAATAGCATAAAGGTAAGTAAATTCTTGGCTCCATAATCAATCACAACCTTTTTGTCCTAACCCTTTTAATTTAGAAAAAGTAAAAAAATGGTTAGAGAAAGAATAAATAAGTGCTAAGGATGGTTTGAAGTGTAATAATGGGCAACATAATGAAATGGGGTAGTTTTAGAAAGTTCTTGCAAAAATGAGGTAGTTTTTTTAAAGCATTTTTAAGTGAGAGAGTTTGAATCAATTTTAAAGTAAACTACAAAAAAAAAGCTGTCAGGTTAGATTTCCACTCTTGAGTCACTTTCCACAAACTCCATAAAAAAAATTGTCACATCCACAAACCCTCCATTACAAGTATGATGATGCACATTTCACCTTGACATGACACAAAATGGCCAAGGTTTTTTTTTTTTTTTTAGATATAATATGGGAAAGGAGACAAATATCAATTTTCCGAATCGAATCTGTATGAAAGAATGCCATTTCCTTTGATTTTTCTTTATCCCATTTGTTGGCGTTTAGCCTGTGTCAATAGGAACCATTATTGGCCAATCTCCAAAGTTCCAAACAACCAAAAACCCCACTAAAATTTCTCTTCTTTTTCTTCTTTTCCTTCACCATTTTTTGATTTGGGAACTTTGAGAAGAAAAATGGCTCTAATGGGGATTTCCCTTCTCTTGATTTCTCTGTTCCCTTTGTCAATGGCAGTTTTAGTGCCAACCCTTTTCCCTAGGGTACATTACCCACTTGATTCTCTCAAGCAAGTTTCAAGGTTGAGCTCAAAGATCCCATATGAGACTCACTATTTTCCTCAGCTGCTAGATCATTTCACATTCACTCCTAAGAGTTCCTTACTATTTTACCAGAAGTATTTGATTAATGAGCATTACTGGAGAAATGGAGCTCCAATCTTTGTTTATACTGGCAATGAGGGTGACATTGAGTGGTTTGCTGCCAATACTGGTTTCTTGCTTGATATTGCTCCCAAGTTCCATGCCCTTTTGGTGTTCATTGAAGTAATGCTCTAATGAACTCAAGAAATGGGACTTTTGTTTGATTTGTGGGGGTGGGGTTCTATTGTTTTGTTTTTGTCTGCAGTTTTCTTGGCATTGTTAGCATATTTAACTGGTTTTATTACCTGCTTGTGAGGTTTGTGTTTGTGTGATTGTTAACTGCAAGCACACACACAACATGGGTTAATCCATTCTCATAATGTAGAGCTGATTTGGGTGTTTGATGTTTTGTGGAATTATATGATTGATTTGCTGATATTTAACTAGAAATATGAGGTCTTTTGTGGAAGTTGTGGTGCATTGTTGCTGTTTAGTGGGAACATAATGCTTCTTTTGGGCATTTCAGAGAACAATTTAGATGGGGTTTGTTTCTGTTTAATTGTTCAGCATAGATTTTATGGAGAATCGAAACCGTTTGGAAATGATTCGTATAGCTCGGCTGAAGCATTGGGTTACTTGACTTCACAACAAGCTTTGGCTGACTATGCAGCTTTGATAAGAAGTTTGAAGCAAAACCTTTCTTCTGAGGCTTCTCCTGTTGTTGTCTTTGGTGGATCTTATGGAGGAAGTAAGTTAAAAAGTTCACCATTTTTAATCTCGTAGTTTGTTTTGCTAATTAGTTGAGGGCATTAGTGTATTTGATTGTGAGCCAAAACTATATACATATAGATATATCTTCTTTTTTTGAAAACGGGAAATTGGAGCTTCCTTCACTATACCCGGGGTAACCACACCCGTCCCTAGGCTAGGTACCAGAAGACATCAAAGGAATGAAGTGACTCTCAAATCTGAGACTTTAAGGGGAGCACACCTTCAAAGTCCAAGTCTTCGACCACCGCGCCACTTTGGAGGACTTATGCTATTTATACATAAAATAAGCTGTATGCTATTTATAGTTTATGAAGACAAAGTGTGTGTTACATCATGGTACTTGTTTAGTGATTGCTTATACAACAATGACTTAGTTCTTACCAATTGCCATCTCAAAATCATGAGTTATCAGATTATACAGTTACTTTTTGCCCCATAGTTGACAGCGAAGGTATGTCCCGGGCCCCTTAGGCATCAACATGTTAGAATTGTATGCAATAGATGATTTTTCTGGCTTAACATCTGTGGTCTAATGTTAGTAAGGAACCTTTTCGGGTAGATACACGAGTTTACGAACTGTTGTTCAGAAGAAGCTTTCGACACATTTACCAATAGTTGTTTTTTGAAAAAATTTACCAATAGTTTGTAAGAGATGGAATAGACAATGGAAGATTTCAACAATATCATTCCATTTTAATTCTTGACATCGAAACCTTATACATTCCTACGCTTACCTCTCAGTGCTAGCAGCCTGGTTTAGACTGAAATATCCACATATTACTATTGGTGCTGTGGCATCTTCAGCACCCATATTACACTTCGATAACATCGTGCCAAAGTCGAGCTTCTATGATGCTGTTTCACAGGATTTCAAGGTCTCTCTTTCTTTCTCTCTCGTCTCGGTGGCGGATCTGCTCAAACATGCTCAGATTCTTTTATGTTATTGTTCATAATCTACTACTTATTTTTTTCATTAGTTTTATGCTAGCAGGATGCTAGCTTGAATTGTTATGAAGTTATCAAAGGGAGTTGGGCAGAGCTTCAGCAAGCATTTTCTGAGGAGGGATTGGCTGAACTAAGCAAAACATTCAGAACTTGCAAGTAAAAATGAATTTTATATTTTCACCATTTCTAATTTGAAATAAAACTGTTGAAAATCTAACTGTGTGTTGCATACGTCATTCTCGGAAATTACAGGAACCTTCGTTCAGTATACTCAGTTCGAGACTGGTTATGGACGGCATTTGTCTATACCACAATGGTAAATTATCCGACCAAAGCCAATTTTATGAGGCCATTGCCAGCCTATCCTGTACAAGAGGTGAGACTGAGATTTTTATAACTTGTACTTGATCTCACATTCTGAATATTTATAAATAAGACCATTCAAACTTCAAAGATATCTCAAAAGCTTTAATTTTCACCATTGCTTTTATTGATGAAGATGTGTAAGATCATCGACGCGTTGTCGCCAGAAACTAGCAAGCTTGACAAGGTTTTTGCTGCTGCGAGCTTGTATTACAATTACTCACAAGAAGAGAAATGCTTCAACCTGGAAAACCGACCCGATCTGCACGGTCTAAGTGGTTGGAACTGGCAGGTCTGTTTGCTTCCTAGATATCACTATCAATCCATCTGTCAAATTCAAGTCCTATGCATGATTTGATTTGAGTTCTGGCTTAGTATGCATTCATGAAACACTGTTTGATTGTTCAAGTGATTGTGAAAGCAAACTTTACCTTAGCTTTGACTTAATGCAGGCTTGTACAGAGATGGTGATGCCGATGACTTGTTCCAACGAGAGCATGTTCCCGCCAAGCGAGTTTGATTACGAAGAATTTGCAACAGGCTGCAAGAAGAAGTATGGAGTTTTACCTCGTCCACATTGGATCACCACTGAGTTCGGTGGCGAAGTGAGATTCCCCTCTCTTATTTTATCTCGACCTCTCTACCGCATTTCGAAAAATGCAACAAAAACAAAGCATTAGACAAAAGGAAATATCATAATATAATTCCTTGAATTGATGATCAAGAGCTAGTTTCTTTTGTGTTGCAGAGAATTGTGCAAGTGTTGAAAAGATTTGGCAGCAATATCATATTTTCTAATGGAATGCAAGATCCATGGAGCAGAGGAGGGTCAGTTATTATACAAAAATTTGTTGCTTTTTGTTAGAGAATATGGGGTTCCACCTCAAAATTAATTGGCAATGAGGGGATTAACTCATATCTCTTTTATATTGATGTTGGACTCTCCCACTTTCCAATGTGGGATATTTGTGTTAGGATCTCACAAATGTCCCACATTGGAAAGTGGGAGAGTCCAACATCAATATAAAAGAGATATGAGTTACTCCCTTCATTACCAATTGGTTTTGAGGTGGAACCCCATATTCTCTCTCATGGTATCAGAGCCCATAAAGTCCAAACGGGTATTCGGTCCAACAAAATGAAATTGAGATCCGATATTCAAGATTGGTGAGCCCAAAAGAGGCATCATCTTGAGGGGGCATGTTAGGATCTCACAAATGTCCCACATTGGAAAGTGGGAGAGTCCAACATCAATATAAAAGAGATATGAGTTACTCCCTTCATTACCAATTGGTTTTGAGGTGGAACCCCATATTCTCTCTCAATTTGTGAGATCCTAACATACCCCCTCAAGATGGTGCCTCTTTTTGGGCTCACCAATCTTGAATCGAATCTCAATTTCATTTTATTGGACCGAATACCCGTTTGGGCTTTATGGGCTATGATACCATGTTAGAGAATATGAGGTTCCACCTCAAAACCAATTGGTGATGAGGGGAGTAATTCATATCTCTTTTATATTGATGTTGGACTCTCCCACTTTCCAATGTGGGATATTTGTGAGATCCTAACACTTTTCGAACCGTTCTTGCCATTTTTCGATAACAACGAATGACATATGCATGAATCTTAACTAAAAACTGATCTGAAATCGAGTTTCCATTGCTCAGTTTGTAAGAGAAAAGTCTGCTTTGCTGAATTTTCCCTTTTCTGGTCATTGATGTAAGTGATTTTAATTCAACTTCTCTTATAGGGTGCTGACAAATATCTCGAAGAGTATCGTTGCTATCGTCACGGAGAAAGGTACGTAAACTGATGAATTGGACATCTTTCTCGTCGTGTGTTGTATTTATTCAAGTCAAGACTTAACGAAAATGTCGGTATCAGGAGCTCACCATGTCGACTTCCGATCAGCAACGAAAGACGACCCTGGCTGGCTTGTCGAGCAGAGGAGGGTAGAAGTGGAGATTATTGATGAATGGATTAATGAGTATTATGCAGATATGAAACAAGATAAGAAATTCATCTAATGAATGTTGTTGTTTTTATGTACCTAAAATTAGTAAGTGTAAATGTTGTATCTTTGTGGTGCAATATCAAATGGGTTATAACTATTGGGTTATAACTATAAGCTTCTCAAGTGTATCACTCCAATTCCAGTTCCAAAATGTTATGCATTTCCTAACAATAAATTAGTTTTTTTTTTTTCTTTTCTTTTTGGGTCTTATCACAGGTTTCCACAACAATAACCACCTTCTCTTGGATTATAACAACTTTTAAACCATTATAATATTTATTTTTGGAAATAATTTGTTTAGAGTAGAATTTGCTTGCATTTTTCCAAAGTAAACACCATTTCTTCCGCTTCCTTCATCCCGAATTCTAATTGTGATATTTAACGATTCAATTCCACAAACAAACCACAAATCCGCACCGTTATAATTTAAAACAAAAACCGTTCAATCAGGTGGGTTCAATCCAGTTGGACGACGACCGAGAAGAGATTCAAACGTATGACCTTTTAATCATTACAAGTCTATAGAAATCATGTTTTTTTTTTACCATTTAGAAAACAACAAAATATAGTTTTTCCATAGTAAATTTGAAACATGTACCGAGGGTCGATGACCTAAGAAGCACGATCACAGACACGCAATACAAATACGACACGTAGACACACCATTATTTAAAAATGTAGGACACGGATACGTCAAAGACACGTCATTTATTATTATTTTTTATGATATACTATTTTTATATCGAATCCAAAATATCTTAGTTAGTTATATGCATACTTTTAACAATCTTAAAATATCTTATTTTATTTTATTTATTTTTGTTGCTAACAGAATAATAGCTCAACCGGCATCAATGCTCACCCAGTAATTTAAAAGTCTTGGGTTTGACTCTCTACACTCCCAATTGTTGTAATCTAAAAAAAAAAAAAATTAGTTTTTATCCCATTTTCCTTCTTTCTTTTCTTTTTCCATTTTAATAAATCCATTTTCGATGGATGTGGTTGTTGACGGCCTCCAATGCATACCATTGTCGTGTTATCGGCTATTTGAAACAAATAAACTTTCCTCATTTATAATTAATTTTGTTTCAATTAACCCAGATTTCTAGCTCAAATAAATTATAAATAAAATATACTTTTTGCTTCTTTAATACATGAACTATTTTAATAAAGAAGAATATTAAAATCATGACTTAAAAATTAATGTTCACTACCATATAGATTAAATGGGTGAACGACATAGTAATATCATTGTTTGGTTATAAATCAATTCAACGCTAGCGTCATAGGTTCGATTATGAGAATCGATACTTTGTTCCCGATATGTACTGAAAAAAAGAATAGATCTATCTAGGTGTATATTAGGTTATGTTGGTGTAAATTGTGGGTGTGGGTTTTTAGTTTTTGTCCTCACATACCCACTAGTAAACATTCAAACCACCACCGACTTGTTGGAAAGAAATTGGGTAAAATGATAATCTTGTTTGAGAACTACAATTAGATCTCCAGAGATTCGAAGAAGAAGAATCAGAAAAGGGATTTGGAAGATCAGATCACAGGGTGGTGCGGAGCAATGTCACGCCGATCTGGGGCTTGGCTGCGCTGCTGTCTCGTGATTTTCGCTGTAGTCTCTGCTCTAGCGGTTTGTGGACCGGCTCTGTACTGGCGATTCAGCCGCGCGTTTTTGCATTTAGGCGATTCCAAGTCCTCCTGCGCTCCTTGCATCTGCCATGACTGTCCTCCCCCATTGTCCCTTTTCAACATCGCCCCTGGTATTTTTTTCCTCTCTTTAATGGAATTTAGTGAGATTTACGGATACCCTTTTCAACAATTTGCCTGTTTTGATCTGTTTCCATTCATGATTTCAATTCTGACCTGTTTGTGGAAAAGTGAGCTTAACCCTTCTTAGATTTGGATTTGTTGAACCTGAATTAAGCCATGTTCCACATTCAATTCTTGGTTATGTTTATGTGTTGTGTGAAGTTTCTTTGTTGAGTGCTTGATACCATGAGTCCATGACTATAAAAATAGCTAAATTGCTCAAGCCTTATACATATCTACCAAATGCTGATTCTTTTATTGCTATCTCCCCTCTCTTAGATAGACTATATTTGATTTCCTCAAAACTTGATTTGTGTTCTTACTAGATTTGTTGTTGCTTCCTCACTAATCCATAATTTGTTCTTGATTCTTCTTCTTTAGGTTTGGCCAATCTCTCTGTCACAGGTTAGAATTCATCCCTCCAATTCAACTCGGCAACGAACTTACTGTCTTCTATTTCATTATGTGAAAATTGTGATGCCTTACTTGTTTTCCTTGCATAGGAATGCTTGTTATGGTTTGTTGAACTGAACTATTTGTCTTTTAAATTCTACATTCTACCCGTTCTTTTGCATGAAATGCTATGTTTGTTCCACTTATATTTGTGTTTTTTTGAAGATATATATGCGGCTTTCATCACATTTTTCTTTCAACATTCATTTCCATAACGTATGATCTTATTTAAGGTTAAATTTATTTGTTTAAAAAGATTTGATGTCTTCTTGTTCTCCTTCGTTTTTTTTACGGATCAAAACTCCTTCTCTTGAAATAATTTTGCATTCTGCACTTCATCAATGAGACACTGCCCGTGCAAACCACTTTCTTCTTTTAGTTCTAGACAAACGTTCAGTCTTTGATATAAAAGGTGTGTGCTGCCGTGGGCATTGATTCTCATGTTTCCAAGCATCTCCAGCCATATTGTTTCAGTCCATCAAATATCCAACTACCTTCATAATTTTAGAGGGGGTGTGATTTCTTCACTTCTTGAGTTCGGACCTCTTCAGGCAGATTACGTTCTTAGTTTGGTTTTCAGGTGGAGAGTTTTTCCCAAGAATTAAACCAAGGATCTCAAATTATAACCATCATGGATTAGTCTAGTGGTCAAAAGGGTCCTGAGAGAACTAAGAGGTGATGAGTTCAAGCTTGGTTGTCATCTTACATAGGGATTCATTTTCTATGTGTTTCCTCGATAACCAAATGTAGTAGGGCCAGACAATAGTCGACCTTGATACTAACGGATATAAAAAAAATTATGAATCAAGTTAGTCCAATTCATAAGAGGTGACTTCTATTTATTGGGAAGTAATACAGGAATGGTATAGGAAAAATATTAACCTAAAATTTACCCAAGATTTACCTAATTTTCCCCCTCAACGCATCAAAGTGCTAACTTCCATCATCTTTTACAATTTTTGCTCTCTCTCTAATCTTTCTCTCTTAAAGATCTTCCAAATCCTAGTTTTCAAAAGAACATTTCCCTCATCTTCCTTTGGCACCATGCCTCACCGACGCCAGAGAAGGAGCGTTATTTTTCTATCCTTGCTGACACTTAATCATTATGTGCACCTTGTGCAAGCCTCCTCACGACCTTTGAGCACGTTTCAGTTATCTGTTTGATGTTTTTGCGAGTTTCTTCTCCACTGTCAAAGTTTCTCTCTTTTTTGATGGGCGCACGATACTATCTCTCTTCTCCCTTACCGGCACGTGCAAAAGATCAATGGTTTTTTACCCTCGCTGGAGCTTGTTCCCACTGGGGCGTGCTTCTGACGAGCGTGCACATCTCTTCTCCCTCATAGGCGTGCATGCATAAGTTCATAATCCTTGGGTTTTCACCTAGTTATCGCCTTTTCTTCTCTGTTCATCTCCTTCTCCTGCGGTTGTTCATTTTATGTGGTCAATCATTCTATGCATCGCTCTCTAACAAGGTGTTACGGTTACCGACTCGATATATAAGCTTCACGAAGGACTTTTGGCTGTCGAACGCTGTCGAGGTTCTCATCGAAAAAGCTTTGACGGACAAATTTGGCTCTTCTCTCCTTCCATAGTATGGTCCTTCTAGCGTGACCATCGTCTCCTGTGAGTGGAAAGATCGTCAACACTGAATCGTCGGGACCTTGTTTTTGCACCACCACTGGATCCGCGAAGGTTTATTCTTCCTTGAGTATGGGACGATGAGAAGGTTCATTTTTCGTTTATCATTTCCGGGTCACATCTTTTCATCTACTTGCATTGCGTCCATACTTCTATCGACTTCAAATTTTCTCTTCCTTTGGCCAATATTCAATGCAAGGAATT
This sequence comes from Sicyos baderoa, assembly GCA_037832685.1. Classification (NCBI taxonomy): domain Eukaryota; kingdom Viridiplantae; phylum Streptophyta; class Magnoliopsida; order Cucurbitales; family Cucurbitaceae; genus Sicyos; species Sicyos baderoa. The sequence continues at coordinate 6,455 of JBBMEF010003709.1, read as the reverse complement.
CTCGGCACACGAGTACCATTTTTGGATTTGCGAGTAAAGTTATAAGATATCTCTTGGCTACATCGACTTAGGCATACAAGTCGATCTCTCACCCGCTCTTTGTCTCCTACATATTTAAGGCTTGTATTTTACCGGTTTATGTTATGAATTTCGCTCTTTGATTGATCCGTATCTCTAATTCGATGGGTTTGTAACTTAATCAATACAAATGATTCCCTTTCCTATAAAAGAAGCTACCAACTTCCATTCAAGTATTATATGCACCAGAGATTACTATAATCCATAGATTTCCCCTTCAGAATGGAAGTCCTTCTAGAAATTGTTTGGAATTTTAAAGTTGGAACTTATCTTGTATTGTTCAAAATTGTTACTTATTTTAATATGTTGTGTAAGCATGATTAAGATAATTGTGCTATTCATATCAAAAAGAAAAAGTAAAATATAAAAAAAGATTATTGTGTTATTTACAAACTCTACTATAAGAAAGTGTTGGAGGATTTCGGTTAGTTATATTAACTCGTCTATATGCTTCCTTGACTTTCTTTGATGTGAATTCTCACTAATTTTAAATGATACAGACTGTGGAGGCAATGACCCAGATCTTAAGAAGGAGATGGAAAAACAATTTGTGGACCTATTGACAGAGGAGCTGAAGCTTCAAGAAGCAGTTTCCGGCGAACATACTCGACATATGAACATCACTTTATTTGATGCAAAAAGGGCAGCTTCTCAGTATCAGAGGGAGGCTGAAAAGTGCATTACTGCAACAGAAACTTGTGAAGAGGCCCGAGAACGTGCTGAGGCATTGATGATCAAGGAGCGGAAGCTTACATCAGCGTGGGAGCGACGAGCCCGCCAAATGGGTTGGGTAGGAGAATAAATCTCTAAGTTCACAGGCATTCATTCTCTTGGTTCAATTAGTCGTCGAGTCCTTCAACCCGCGAGATCAGCTGGCAAGCAAAAGGTTCATCAATTTCTCAAGGCATGTTCTCATTTTCCTCCTGAAAAAAATGTCAATTTGCATCGTAATTCATACATGACAACGTTATAGATCCCACTCTTCTGCATTTGTTATATATATATGATTATCTCCTCATCAACCATGACCATGTGACCTGTTATCTAGGTGTTTCTGATCCGCTCTCAAACTCGAATAGACCGTATTTTTCTCTCATCGAAAAGGCTATGTTGCTATTCTTAGTTTTGGCACCAGGTAGATTTTTTGGCAAGTGATGTTAGTAAAAATTTGTGTCATCACTTTTGCATATTGGGAATTTTCAGCTTGCTAATTTGCTTTGCAGAAAAGTGGACATTTTCCATTTTCAGCATGGTGTGTTTGTATACTAAAAAGAAGAGCTAGTGCTTGTGAGTTGGATTCATTTTATAAAATGTTCTTGGATTTAATTTGATTTTTTGAATGGTAAAATTTGTCCAACTCAAGTAAAAGGTTATTAGATGTTCAATGCAACTTGGTTGGTCAAGATAGAGATCTGATGTTCAAGTTCTTTCCATCCACATATTCTGAAATTAAAATTTGAAAAATGGTACTTCATGATTTACTTTTTGTAGTGAGTTGAACAATTTTTGATATTTTGATTTAACCAAATTTCAAATACAATTGTCATGTCACATAAGCATGAAATAATCTTTAGGTTAAGGAGATAGTTTCTGTGCTTTGATGTCCAATTTTAGCCCATACGCTTTAAAAGAAAAAAACTTACAAATAATCTTGTGGTAAATCTTTTTTAAAAAAGAAGTTTCTGCTAATTTTTGCTTAAAAAAAATACTCTTAACCATCATAGAATGGCTCAAGTGGTCAAAGAAGACTTTAGGGTACTTAAGGTAATGAATTCAATCTATAGTAACCACTTACCTAGAAATTAATTATTTATGAGTTTTCTTGACATCTAAATGTTGACTCAAACAATCACGAATATCAAAAGAAAAACAAAAAATTATTCCCATTTTGTTCCAGTTCTGGATTGAAATTATCAAAGAAAAAAAAAACGAAATCACGAGATTGAATTCTTCATATATAGAAAATGAAAAACTTTAAATGAGGCACTTTGAAGGAAGAACATCAAGATAGATTCTCTACATATAAACAACATTTTACACTGCTTTGATGGGTCAACCTGTTTATATTCCTTTTTTTATTCCAAATTTCCAAAAGGATCTTATGTTTAAACTTCAAAAAATAAATTGGAATAAGTTAATGGTCACTTTTATACATCAAATGCTCTTCATCCAAGGAGGTCTCATCACCAACAACAGAAACCCAACTTTCAGTAATCTTATCAACCTTTCCATCTGATATGTCAACTACAGTGAATGCTCGCTTGGTGCCTCTTGAAATGAACGAGGAAGAGGAAGTTCCGCTATGCATGGAGTTACCTTCTTCATTCAAGTAACTACGAACCCTCGGAACCACAGCTCCGTTAAGGTAAGTGGTGTTATCAGCTGCAACGACTATCATTTTACGACTACCACCACTTGCGAGTTCTTTATGCATATGCCCGAACACAACCAAAGGAGGGATGTTAAACTTTCCATTCTCTTTCAATTGAGCCATGGCTTGTGCTAGATCTGTACAAGAGCATTTGTTGTTTTAGAACATATATTGGCATGTAAATGAAAGTAGTTACTCGAGAAGGGAAAATGTTGAAATGTCTAGATCTAAATTTTTTTGTATTTTTCATGATCTATTAAATAAGACGGTTTCTCCTCCTTGGACGTAGCTAACACAATGTTCTCGCAAAAATGTATGTTATTTGACTCGGATTTTTTTATTCTTGATTATACCATTGAGGAGACATTTACCTTCATCACCATAGTCTCCACCCCCAAATTCCCAATCTTTTCCACAGATGTCATTGGCACAAGAACCAAGACCTGCAAAACAAGAAACAGAAAATTGTTGAATCAATAAGAGCACAATAGTGGATGATCTTAACATAACTTTAATCAACTTTGGCTAATGAACCGCACCAGTAGGCCCATTATGTGCAAGAATTATAACCAAATGATCCTCGGGAGCGCCTATCGCAGCTTCGTATATTCTCTTAGCACTTGTTTCCATGTCTTTGACACCATATCTAAGAGGAAAATTAAAGTTTTAGGGAAGTTCTAAGGGCAGTTAAGATAAATCAGATAATGCATCACGACGAGATAATAATCCAAACTGATGATCAACAGTTATTAGTGAAACTACATGTCTTATCTTAAAGCTCTCTGAATAAGATTAAGGTAGAAATTGGAATTGAACTAATTAAAGATGTTTCACTACATTTCATAACGAACTAATAAGAAATGATGAGCACCTTGCAGAAAGAAGCTGCTTCCGAAACATCCACTTTCCACCATGGGAAAAGGGCCGTCCCCCAACAACGCTTAGTTTTTGCTGAGGAAAGTCCATGCGTCGGTAAGCAATATGATTCTTGCCAAGACTGTTGACAGAGAATATAAATTTTCATTATCCAATGTCCTTGTAAAACAATATCGTAACTTTTTATTCAACAACAATCTCGCGATTCAAGCCAGTAACCTCATGGCTTCTAGTTAATGCGGTGCGAGGGTTCTGCTTTTGTGGGCAAAAACAATATCGTAATTAATGGGTCGAAAACAAAACAGGAGACAGTTACAAAGAGATGAGCATTTCCTCATATTCTTATGAGCAATAATGGGCCCACTGGGTGCCCTACTTGCAGCCACTCAAACCAGAGTAATTTAAAAAAAAAAAACATATAAAAAATAAGAAAATAGAGTTAGGCAAATTGTGAATGGACAACTGAGTGAGCTACAAAAAGATGGATGCAACCCAGGATGCACCAAAACCTTGTTTCTTTCCCTATTGGGTTACTGAATTAGATTCCAAATGGCAATCAACTAGGCTAAGATAAGAGCCAACTCTAAGAGTCCTAACCATGAGTATTTCTAAATTGAATCATAACATTTTGCAATTTTTTTTGTAGATATATTTGTTTTTTTTTTTTGATATCCAAGACTATTTGGGTCCGCTTGCGCGCACGCCAACTATTGTCGCGAGACATACTGTCTGACTCTACAACATTTGGATGATAAGGAAAGGTAATTAATTTCTTGGTAGGTGGCTACCATCAATTGAACCCATTTCCTCTAATTTCCTAAACCCCTCTTGACCACTAGGTCACTCCATTGATGGTTACATATTGCAATTTTATAAACAATCTTGTCCTATACATTTTAATATTAATTTTTTACTTTTAGAATTTCTACAGCCTTCTAATTGTATCTATTAGTCATAAATATGAAATGGGCTCACCTTTCCAATTGAAGTTGAACACCATCCTTCTTCCTGAAATTTCACATTCAAATAGGTGTTAATGAAGCGATACATATCACACCAAGAACATAGAAAAAGCCCCTACACCTCATCTCTCACAAACACACATCTGGATAGAACATTACTCTTCGTATATTCGAAGTTTCGAACGCTTCAATTTCCAATATAAGAAGAAAAAAATATTTGACTTCATCACAGAGATAAAAAAATAAAAATAAAAAAGGACATAGCTGCACATACTCTTGAGAAAAGCATGGCGTGAACCAAGCATCATGGTTTCCCAAAATAGCTAGTTTTGCGAATTTGAGATCTGCAATACTTTGGACCAGTTCAACGTTCTCTTCACCAAAATCACCTGGAAAGAACCAATTTGGTAATGAAGATGATAAGAAACGAGAAAAGCAATTGGACTTACATCAGAGTAGATATGTTGGACTGCAGTCTATTTTGATGCAATGATGCATATGCACAAAAGATGCATCAAAATCAATGTGTTCTCTTAGACATCAGAGGATGCTATATCCTCTAAGGGTGTACAAAAGAATCAACAACCCAAGCAACCTAGACTACCCAACCCGGATTATAATTTCCTTTGGGTTGGATTGGGTTGGGTTGGGTTAGAATTTTATAATTTTTGTTGTGTATGGTTGGTTCAAGGGTTGATCAATTTTTAGCTCGTTCATGTGTGTGCGCGCGGGTTGGGTTGCTCTAATGCATAGGATTGGACAGGTTAGAGGATTGACCGACCCGAAACTTTGGTTGGTCAAAATAATAGCCCAACCCAGACCATGTACAATCCTTTTTTTTTTTTTTTTTGAAGAAGAAGACCATGTACAATCCTAAATGTTCTTCTTTCAGGATTTTAATATAACAATACTTAGCAACCAAATAAAAGGGGTACTATGCAACAGTTTCATAAGGTAGATGCAAGGAAACATGGAAACACAAGGTAACTAGATAGAGAAAAAAAAACCTGCCTGTAAAGAGCACTAGATCTGGCTGCATTAAGAGTAAAACATAAAATAACATTAGAATGGGATGGAAACGTTGAAGCACAGTTGAATAGAAAAAAGAAATCAAAGGAAAATGAAGTGGAAGAAGAAAAAGGTTTAGAATTGGGAGATAAATCCAAGGGAATAGCTAGGCTAGTGTTTGAGGAAGTTCGTCCCTAAAATATATATCAACTGAAAGTTCACTGCCCTCTGGCTCTATTGCTTCAAATTCATCTCATTAACTACAATTGTACAAATTAAATAACAGTGAAAATGAAAGCATTTAACTTATCAACCAATTAAAGAAAAACCATATCAGCAGCAAATGAATTTTTTGCACATATTTAATTCACAAATGGTAACCATCATGAAGTGACTCAAGTGGTCAAAGAGGACCTTGGGGTATAAGTTCAATTCATGGTGGTCACCTACCTAAAAATTAATTTCCTACGAGTTTCCTTGATAGCCAAATGTTGTAGGGTCAGGTGGGACATGACATTAGTCGAGAATCGAGATGTGCGCAAGCTGGCCAGACAGACACAAATAAAAAAAAGGTTCAGAAGCACAATAATTAGGTTTCACATCCCCTGGGTGCCGCGCAGTGGTCGAGTGCCTGGGTCTGAGGTGTGCTCTCCTTGAGGTTTCAGGCGGTGTGGGGATTAATTTCCCAATCAACAAAAAATTTCGCTTTTGTTTCCTACATTGTCTCTAGATGCCTGGTCTAGGCACGAGCATGATTACTTTGTTACAGTGGAGCGAAGCTCCAATTTCCTGGCTAAGAAGAACAGGCACAAACACGAGATACGGACACGAACAAGACACGAACACGTAGACACGCCATTATTAAAAAATGCAAGACATGAATACGTTGAGGACATGTTATTTATTATTATTTTTTATGATATACTATTAAAAGATCCAATCTAAAATATTTTAGTTTTTACCTCTTTTTCCTTCCCTCCTTTCTATTTTCTCTCTTTCTTTCCTCTTTCCATTTTAGTCCATCCATCTTCGATGGGCGTCGTCATCGACAACCTTCACCAATACTACCCGTTGTCATGCCAACTGTAAACGAGTGTGTTTGACTAAGAGTCGATGTATTATTCATAAGAGGCAATGCCTTTATATAAGGATTACAATGG
>JBBMEF010003698.1:13213-26526 GCA_037832685.1 Sicyos baderoa | reverse complement strand
AAACAAAAGTTTCCTACAAGGTTGCATAAAAAAAAGAAAAAAAAATTATAACAAACAACATGAAATAAAAGTTCAATTTCAATTATATATGGCAGATTCCAGAAAGTACTTAACCTCATGGTTGAAGTTGAATGTAAATTAACTCGGACTGTTTGAAGTTGAATGTAAATTAATGCTCTGAGTTTCTCAAATTTATTGGCACGGGCACAACACAGCACCACCTGTCCAATTTTATCTCATTCAAATTTTGGTTTTATAATTTACTGTTTTAAAAAAACATATTATTTTAAGGAAATTGATTGTATATACCAACTTTAATATTAAAATTGTGAGTGATTGAACTCAATCGAACTCGATTAATAACTAGCGATTGAACTCAATCATTAGTTTCAATTTTTTGGTATATATGCAATTATTTTCAATTTTGTGCTATAAATGCAGTTTTTTAACTAATTTTTGTTATACATGAAAAATCCATAATTTTAATTTTCAAAATAAAATTAAAGTGTGTATAAATATAGGTTCTCCAAACTCCCCAAAATGTCAACTTCATCATTCTCTCTGTTTTTGTTCATGAACCTGAAAATGTCACACCCAATAAACCAAGCCAATGAGAACAGCCCTTATGGAAACCTTACAAGACAAGAATTCTTCAACATACACAAAATCACTCACCATGAATCCTTCCTCCTCAATTCCCACAACATGAAAATCTTCACTCAAACATGGCGCCCCCACTCCGAAACAGACCTCAAAGGCCTCGTAGCCATGGTCCACGGCTTCGCCTCCGAGAGCGGCTGGATCTTCGAGCTCACCGCCGTCGCCATAGCCAAATCCGGCTTCCTCGTTTGCTCTCTCGACCTCCAGGGCCACGGCCGCTCCGAAGGCACCCCCGGCTCCATCCCCGATATCGAACCCCTCGTCCTCGACTGCACGCAGTTTTTCGACTCGGTTCGAGCTCAGAACCCCAACCTTCCTGCTTTCCTCTACGGCGAGTCGCTCGGCGGCGCAATTTCAATCCTGATTGCCCTGAAACAATCTGGTGTTTGGAATGGAATCGTGTTGAATGGCGCCATGTGTGGGATTTCGGAGAGATTTAAACCAATCTGGCCGCTGGAGAAGCTTCTTCCATTGGCAGCGTCGATAGCGCCGTCGTTCCAACTGGCGATATCGAAGCAGCCGTTGTCGAGGAAATCATATAAAGAGGAATGGAAGAGGAGGTTGGTAGGGAAGAACCCGAACCGGCGATTTGCGGGGAAGCCGGCGATGGCGACAGCATTGGAGTTTTTGCGGGTTTGCGAGTATATAAAGAGGAAGTGCGGTGAAATTAGGATTCCAATGATGATGGTTCACGGGGAAGACGATGCCGTTTGCGATAGCCGATCGGCGCGATTCGTGTTCGAATCGGCGGCGAGCGAGGACAAGACGTTGAAGGTGTATCCCGGGATGTGGCATCAGTTGATCGGCGAGCCGGCGGAGAATGTGGAGGCTGTTTATGGCGCCATTTTTGGGTGGTTGGTTGATAGGGCTGAGAAAGCTAAGAACAATAAGAAGAAGATGAACAAAAAGTGGGAAAAAATGAATTGGGAGAGTGTTGAAAGGTCATAGATAATATGAGATTTGCAGTTGTGTTATCTTTGGCATCTAAGTTGTTGGAATTTTAGATGGGTTTAGGCTAAAACTTTAAAATATGTATTTAGTTTATGTCAAAAATAAATATTTGTGCAAGAAAAAGTCTATATTGTATAACCTTTTTAACCAAAAGTCCACAACTTCAATATCTCTTCAAATGTAATAATACTACTTGTGTTATGTTTTAGAATATATATGTTGTATGTACACTGTAAGTTATGAATTTGAAATCTCCTTTTTTTCTCTCTCTCTCTCTCTCTCTTTTTTTTTAATTGTTGAATTAATAAATAATAATAATAATAATAATAATAATAATAATAATAAAAAGTTAAGTTGCATCAATACCAACTGTTTCAAATAATTCTTATTATGAATAATACTATTAGTTACATAATGATTGTGATGTGTCTATATAGTAGTTGATTTGGTACACCATAACTCATTTGACAAAAGTGTAAATTTGTTTCTTTTTGTGGACAAGAAAAGTATCTATTGGCCAATTAAGTAGGCATCAGCCATCAACTCTACACTAAATGTGTGGGGGAAGACAAGTGACTTGACACTTACTTATTTATTTCAGCTTTCGTGCATTTCGACATATCACCGGACTCTACAACATTTGAATGTCAAAGAAATTCGTAAGAAATTAATTTTTAGGTAGGTGGTTATTATGGATTTAACTCATTATCTTATGTACCCCAAATCAACTACTTGATATTGTTCCATGTCTAACACATTTCAAATATTGAAGTAAATATTTAGTAGATCATAATAGTGTCAAGCAATCAACACTACTAAAAAAAGTAGGGATACCATGACACTCATAATACTTCATTATTTCAAATTGAATAACAAAAATTAATAGCTTTTAGAAATTATTTTCCAAAATTAAAATGGACCAAATTGGGTTAGGATTAAAATTAATTGGTGAGCTCAAACCAACAAGGTTCAAATGTCCATGTCTATGTAGACAATCCCAAGGGTCAGGACCACTAAACCCTAAAATCATCGCTCGTAGCAGCTCTATAAACAGATCAACAATTTAAAACTCAGCGATAATTCAAAAAACTGAAGCCTATCAAAAATTTCAATGATGAAACATCATTTGGAAGTTTTTCTGGTACTGGTTACTTAATTTCGAAAAAAAAAAAAAAAAAAAAAACTTGGCTGTTCATATTTATGAATTCTAGGAATTAAAGAGCTCACATATTGAGTAACAGTGTTGAAAATTTGCTCTTTTTTTTTCTTTTTTTTTTCTTTTTTTTTTCTTTTTTCTTTTTTTTTTTATGTTTGTGAGCGCCTAGGCCAGTTTAGGTGCACCAGATTATTTTAACACGAAAATCATTAAGAAAATAATTTACGAGTAAACAATGATCCTATATTGAATTTACAATCTTTTCAATTTTTATAGTCCTTATGAATTTTGAACACTAGACTACTCAAGGTGGTTTGACTAGCTTTAAGTTGAGTTTTAACTCTGATTTCCAAACTATCATATCTTATGGAGTTGTATTGAATATATATATATATATAGGTTACATAGAACTTAGAACAAGGACAAACCATGTGAAAGTATAGTGGGATCAGATTTTGAAAATATAAAGATTACAACTACTGACCACAAAGTATGGATAGACAAAAATTTCAGCCCAATGAATTAAAGAAAAACAAATGAAAAAAATACACAATATCATTCTCTAAGAGTGACAGTGACTATACCAGAAAACTAACACTCTTATTTCAATTAAAAAAAAATATGGGAGGGAATTTATATGTATGTACCTATTGTTAAAGAGTCATCCATTCTAGCTCAAGATCTAGTTCTCCTGATTCCACATTCTGAAGCTTGAGTGACATCTCTTGCTTCACCTTCCCCTCGACAATATTAACGATGCTGTCGTTTATGAGAGCGTTATCGTGCGATTTCAGCCATTTTCCAATTTGCATGTCTGCAAACATGCCAGCATCTCCATATGCCAATGCTGATGTTATCAAGGGCTGGAGATCGATTTCTGCTTCTCCCATTATGTCGTCTGCCGAAAATGTGTCGTAGTCGTATACTTGCTGCAATGTGGCGACAAGTAGAGTAATTGTCAATAACCATAGTAGGAGATTTCAAAAAAGTATTCCAGATGGTAATTAAACTAATTGTTAGATATAATTAAATTTACTCCAACCCACTAGTTTAAGCTTTTGGGTTGATTGGGGGTTTAACATAATTCAACGCTCATCAATGAAGAACAAATTTCCTGTTATATTAAGATAAAGAGTTTTAGAAAGACTTGCCAACTTTAAGGATCCAAAACATTGAGGTACAGATAGCATCAGTTCCTCATTCCACACAGGATTCAAGTTGCTCCTTACTACACCTGTCTGGACAGTCTAAAAGGAAAAACACCATAATGTTATCATCTACACAAACGAATAGAGCAATGCGACACGAAGAGCTTTTTTGCGGGAAAAGTTTGTGAGTAAAAACTACTAACCTGTGTTCCGAGAGTCAAGATTACATAAGGATCGCTCGACATCATATCTCTGATAGCTAAGTTTGTCCCTTTAATCACTGTGACCTTCAATAATCCAGAAAGATCTTCCATACCTTTCTGCAATTGCTTTAAATTTTAGAGATAGCAGAGTTTTAGAAACACGAAAATCGAAAAGCTATATTGTAGGCTGGATGATCATCACTCATTAGTTCAAACTAATCATTTTCACTTCCACACTAAAAGCAGGGTGTTCAAAAAACCACAACGGGTTGGGTTGCTCTAACACGTAGGGTTGGATAGGTTGGTGGATTCACCCACCCAAAAATTTGAGTTGGTCCAGAAAATCTCTTTCACTCAATGCAACCCAGGTACACGTAAAATGTTTATATGGTAACCGCGTATATGTCTTCTCTAAACTAAATTTTAGGAAGAGATGTGAAATATTATTAAAGTGGAGAAAAGATATAGCAAGGGCTCACTGCTTTTTGTGAAGAATTTGAACGAAAACTGTTCATGATCTTTGAAGCAAAGTTTGCTTGCATATTGCTTTTGTCGGAGTTATTTGATAAAATTCTCAAGCTAGGTTTCAGAAATGCCTGAAGTTCATATTTGGACCTGTAAAATTATTATAGGGACCACAAAAAGTGTGAAATTCTTGGCAGTAACCATTTTAATAGATCATGTCTAGTGAGGAGATGAATAAGAACAAGAGTCCCTTAACATGAATGCATTTCATAGTTATTATGGCTAACCGAATAAACTTCGAGCGTTGTTCATGGGAGGCATCTGGTCCAGGTTTTGTATAATCATCAGGAATATAGGCTTCATATATTGAATTTGCAGAAGAATTTCCTCCAATTTCTATCATGGCATCAATTTCATCATCACTCCATTCATCCAATGTCACTGATAACACCTGATCCAAATCAATAACCATGTCAGAAAAACGTATGCACACTATTTGTTAATAGAAATTAATTTCCTATGGGTGTAATCAAATGTTGTAGAGTCAGGCTGTTTGTTCTATGAGAATAGTCGAGATACGTGTAAGCATAAAACCATGATGATAACAATATTCAGCTTCATTGCATATCAAGTTTGGACACTAACGGATATCAAAAAAAAAAAAAAAAAAAAAAACATAAAACCATGATGATAACAATATTCAGCTTCACTGAATATCAAGTGAATCTTTTCAGTTTTCACATAATTTATGGGACAAACAACCATTTTTTCACCTTAGATATATGTGAACCAAGGCTTCTGTGAACACCACAACATTTCAAGCATATAAAAACTCCAATATTTGCTGACCTGCAAAAAGTATCCTTCTGAGTGTTATTGAGTTTTACAAGAAAGGGGCATGGTTTGTAGAAACTAAGAATCAAGATCTTAACCCAATTCAATATCTTCATGTGCAATGTAACAATTATGTCTTGTATACATCCTTAGCAAGTAATTTATAGTATCATCCTATTTGACAGCCAATTGAAAAAAAACTTACGCCCATTTAGGATCTACAGCACGACAATCCGCACAGAAGCGATTATCCTTTTGAAGCAATAGGTCCCTTAGTCTTCTTTTGCCTGAACGTGACAAGAAAAGACATAACAATTAGATTCCAAGCCACAAGAAAATCAATTTAAGCCAGTTTGATTCTACAACTTCAGTGAGGATAGCACCTGAGCCAGGCCTGCCAAGTTCCGTTGCACGATTATTCATTGCTCCGCCAGTAATCGAGGATCATCCAACAATTCCTTTGGTTCCACAAGCTGCCTGGAATAATTAGAAAAAAATAGATAAGTTCCAAAGACCCCTTATACTCTGAAGTCTGAATCAACATAGATATAAATTTACAGTAACAATTGCTTTGATAATTAACAAACTGCAGCCATTAGGAAAAGTATACAGTATAATAAAGTTATATTGTTAGCATTGATATTGTACTAGTTCAAAATGAGGTAACCCAAATTCTTCAATTGGAGGAAATCACATGTCAAAAACGACTCATTACAGGAAAAAGAAATGTGAAAGTGTTTTTTGCAAGATCCCAGATGCGCTAATGGCGAGAAAATTTAACACCAAGAATTGACGTTAGGTTTAAAAAAAAAATATCCCCCTAAAGTTTCCTGCCGCTCTAAAACATACGAATAATGCCTAATGGTCAAGAGGACATTGAAAAATAAAAAGTTATGGTTCAATCCGTATTGACCACCTATCTAAATTTATTTTTAACGAATTTTCTTGACAACCAAGTGTTGTAGGGTCAAGCAGCATGTCCCGTAAAAATAGTCAAAATAGGTAGAAACTGGCTCAAACAATCACGAATATCGGAACAAAAATCCCCCTAAAGTTTTCTGCAGCTCTAAAACATATGAATTTTGCCTAGTAGTCAAGAGGGGCGCGGAGAAATAAAAAAAAGTTACGGGTTCAATCATGTTGACCATCTCTATAGATTTCTTCAACAAACCAAATGACATAGGGTAAGATGATTGATTTTTCTGATAAACGCATAAGATGGTTCAGACAATCACGAATATCGGACAAAACCCCCAAGTTTCCTACAGCTCTAAAACGGACGGACATAGAGACTCGCTCGGATGCAAACAAAAATTACATCACGAAAAAATCGCCTGAAAAACATACCCTTTGGCATTCAAGCATGAAAACTCAAAAGTTTGGAATCAGAATCAATCAAAGACAGGAAAAGGGTTTGTGTATAATCAGGCGAAGAAGCCAAATAACCAATCAGAACCGCCAAAACAACAACAAAAAAGGCTCGATCAATGCGATTGGTAAAGATGGGCAGAATTTAAAGGAGAACCCATAAAAGAAAAACATATTGGAAATGCAGATATTGAAACTTCCAAACAAAAGATCCAAATCATAAATACCTGATGAGATCGGTTGATGAACAAAAATCGTTGATCGGAGATGGAAAAATTGAAATTTGCACAACCTTTTTCTTCCTTCCACCCACTTTTTTTTTTTTTTTTTTTTTTTTTTTTGGTGGGGGTGGAAGAAAGGGGCGGTTTGTAACTTAGAGAAATGGAATGGATATCAATTATTCTGTTTTTTTTTTTTTTTCTTTTTTTTAAAAAAAAGAATTATTGGATTTTCGATTTTTATAAGTTTAAATGGAAATATAGATTTGAGAAAAGAAATAAAAATTGAAAATAGAGTATGAATTATTCAAATTGGGGTGGCCAGCCATTAGAATTTGAAACCCACGTTGCTTCGTGGCATTGTTTATAACGACTAACTGCCATTCTTCACTTTCACCTTTTTTTCTTTTTATTAAAAAATGTGTTTTTTTTCTAACTAACTTTTTATGTTTATATTGTTGGATGTTTGCATGTTCTCCCATTACCTTTCCAAAATCACACTATAATTGGCATATATCATCATTTTAAAGATGGTAAACTCGAATGTCTAAATTATTAATATTGTTGCCAAATTAAAAGGTTATGTGTTCGAATTTCTCCACCATCAATAATCAATAATTTGTTATCTTAAAAAAAAAAAATAATAATAATAATTAAAAAGTAAACTTCTCTATTTCATTTACCTTTTTAACATTTTCCTTGGTAATTATCAAACTTATATCTTTATCAAAATATTACCTTATTAATAATTAAGGTTTTTGAATTGACGGATCTTATAGAAATGCTTTTTTTTTTTTTAGATTACTTATAGAAATGCTTGAATGGATGGGAAGATGAAAATTTTAAAGTCTAAGAACTTAGATTGACAATTACTTAATTTAAAATAAATTAATAATGGCCGAAATAATTAAACATTATGCACTTATCCTTACACATATCTTGACTATTCTTAGGTAATAAATAACGTGCAAAGTTAATTTCTATAAATTTATCTCTATATAATATCAATTCAAGAAAAACATACAATAATTGCGTGTGTGAATATTATATCCACCAAAAGTTTTAGACTCAAATTTTTGAGAATTTCACATAATTTCAGTTTGATCTCTAATATACTCTCTTTCTTCATTTTTTTCTTCTTCTTTTTTCCAGGTAGAGGTTTTACATGGATCCATAGAAATTATAAAATAAGAGTGTTGGGGAATAAATTTTTTTTAGAAAATAATAAACCAAAAAAATATGGCAGAATTCGATCAAAGAAAGACAATTCATATTCTAATATTGAGTTTGACTTTTAATTTTCAAAGTTAAATCCACAAACAAAGACAAATTCAAAATTAAACCAAAGACTTGACGAACCAAACTCGCAAAGGAAAACTAAGACCAGAAGGTTGGAAGATTCATCTCATCTCCATTCTCCAGAAAATCAATATATTAATTAAAATTGAATGCATTCATAAACTGTAGAACAAACCCTCAATTTTATTTCATCATTTTTTCTATAAAAAAGAGAGAAATTTGAGAAATTATAAAATGCTTGAATTCCATAGAACCTGCAAAGACAATACCTGGTAAGAATCTCCTGCTAACCATGAAGATCAATGATCAAATATCCACATGGTTTGGTCTTGACTTCAACAAGATTTTTCCAACAAACCAACAGATCATATTAAAAGGTTTTTTTTTTTTTTTTGTTAATAACTGGAAATTGAAAATTCGCCTCGCTACATACTCAAGGACACCTATGCCCATCCCAAAGCTCGGAACCCAAAAAACAACATAACATTTTACAATTATCCTGATACCTTCTACAAAGCATACCTCAGAGATCCCAATATTTTCCCAACAAAAGGCATATATTAAACACAGAATGGTACAGATGGATTCTAAAATGAAGCTTATTCCATTTTCAAGCATCAAACTCAAACTATCACAGATTAAGGTGGTGCATAACAAGTTCCTTAGTCTATGTAATCAAGAAAAAAAAATATTGACACTCCTGTAGTTCAATAGAGACGAGAGGAATATCGGTGTCGTTAGCAACCTTATTCCTCATCTTAACCTGTGAAATCGAAAGATGAGCAATGAAAAAGAGTAATACAGAACAAGAGACGTGCAGCTACTTCTAGTGAAACAGACATCAATGCAGACACTTCTAATATGCAACTTCACATCAGTAAACTTCAACATGCCACTGTTTGTTCTTTTTAAGTTGTGAAAGCTTCTCTTCCCATTTCTCACCTCTTTGCTCTGCCACCTTTTTCAGAGTGTCCTGAATTCCAGGCATCATCCCCTTCAGTCCACAGAAGTATATGTGAGCCCCGCCATCCAAGAGTTTAAAGATTTCGTCGCTGTACTCTTCGATCTTGTCCTGGACATACATTTTGCCTCCATTTTTGTTATTTTGCTCCCTGCTAAGAGCTCGATCAAAGCGGAAGTTATCTGGATAGTCCTTCAGATACTTGCTGAATTCATCGTCATATAATAGACTATCAGTGTTGGCCACTCCGAGAAACAACCAAGCAAGGCCACCAAATTTGTACGTCGGTACAGACTCCATGAACATTCGACGAAGATAACCTCTAAATGGTGCAACACCAGTGCCCGTAGCAATCATTATGTGTGTGGCATTTGGATCGTCTTCGGGAAGAAGCATTATCTTGCCAGATGGGCCTGGAAAAACCAAAACTATTCTTTTACTAACAGCTAATAAAATGTTTGCATTTTTTAATCATCCTAAAGAAAGATCACAAAAAGGATTGCTAAGATAGTTTGTAATCAAATCAACAAACTTTAAGAGAAAGCACAGAAACGAACAATTTGCACATTTTAAATATTTTTTTTATTCCTCCTTTATTTCCCTATACATGAGCATTATTTGCAGAATCATCCAAGGGGAACGAAAAAGACAGCAAGATCGAAGAGTAAATATCAAGGATTCTCCTCTTATGCACTTGTTTTTGTTATTCCCTTGGCATTCTTCTCTTACTCTTCATTACTGAATTATCAATTTCAAATATAATGCATATGAAAGACATTTAATGAAGAAAGATTTGGTTAGTTGTGGTGACCCACCCAGTAATTGATAAGTAAATTTCCATCAGTTATCATTGACAACTTGATAGCACCAGGCAATGCAGACAGATGTACTAGTTGAATGAACAAAACTTTGATGTATGTTTTGAAAAAATTAAAAATTGAATCATGACATGTATTTTTATATATTGCGTTGATCTAAACAATTGACTGCTGATCTTAAATCCTTCGTAACATAAATCAATTACTAAACATCAAGATGTACTAGTTTGTATTCGTACTGGGGATGGGAATATGCAATGGCGTACCTGTGATCTGAACTTTATCTCCAGGCTTTGAGTTACATAAAAAATTGCTGCATACTCCGTTCTTAGAAGGATCCTCCTTCCCAGTTTCAGGGTCATAATAAACAGCGCGGCGAACACATAAACTAGCAGTCTTGCCATCAAAAGAATCTCCATACCTAGTTGATGCAATTGAGTAAAGGCGAACATTGTGCGGACTCCCAGGTTTCTTAGGGTTTTCACCCTGTGATACAAGAGAGAAGGTGTTAAATTCTATCTGAAGCTTATCAAAAAAAAGGTCCACAAATAAAGACATGTCAATGGTCACAGAAGAAGGCAAATATACCGCATTAATTTTGGCAATCAAAAAGACACGAAATACATAGTGTGGTAAGTTTCTTAAAAGCTAAAACCCACACATATCGTAACATAAACAGAAATTCGTGAATAAAAGTAATTTAAAATGAAATAAAACCTAGATCTCAAAATACCAATAAGAAAGTCCTATAAAATGCATGAACATAAAACATCTTAGCACAGGCAACTATAATCTAAACTATAATGTAGTTACAAGGGAATGAAATGACCAAGCCATAAGTTACTTACTGGAGGAATAACACCGTAGCTCTGTCCTTCCCAATAGGGAACATTGCCGCCATGATCAATTACAATGTGACAAGTCTCTCCGGGTGCTTTTGGGCCAACAAGTCTTTCAACCGAAACAATAGTTGCGGTATAAGGTTCTTTTGGCTTGTATGTATTCAATGGAGGCTCTTTGGCATCTTCGAGGTTTAAAGGTTCAACAGATACCTTTGGTGTACTTGCTTGTTGTACTGACATGCATATTGTTTTCCAACCTCTTGCCCCAGTGCCCCTTAGACTCAAGTTCAGGGCTGAGGCCGGTGACCAAGACTTATCATGGAAGTTTAGGCTATTTGTCTGCCACAATATCAGAGAAATATGTGATGAGATTTATAACACATGCAGAGTGTAAAATTGAGCTGTCTGCTTGATAAATGCAACAAAAAACACAGACAACAAGCATTTTTTACATCCACGAATCATTCTATTATTGTTTCAAACAAACTCACGTGCCTTTTCTTTCAGGTACTTCGAGATCTACTGAGTAGAGAAAGAAAATACCAAAGAGCCGCCTGAATGAAATGCATGATGCTTCTTTGGAGTCATAGGCTACCCCTTTTTGTAACTATGATTTATTTTCCTTTTTGTCCACTGGTATCATATGATGTAACGTTTCGATAGGATTGATTTTTATTCATTGATCAATGAAAGTTTATAGTTTCCTTTAAAAAAGAAATGAAATGCATGATGCAGTCAAGATGCATATCTATTTTCAAATAGCTCAAATTTTACATATCTTATCCTAAATAAAACTTCTAACCACTAAAGGCCAATGAAACAACAGTGAAAAAAAGTAAGTCTCAAGTACATAAGAGTTGATCAGATGGAAAGTCATACAACATTGGAAGGTTGAAGCAATTGGAGCATTCAAGAAGAGAGGGAGACAAAATAATTCATCTCATCCAATAACAAATGTACACAATCCTTATTAGCAATATAATTACCAAACCAAACTTCAATTGAAGTACAAAATTCATAGAATCCACATGGTTGTGACCTTGCAGGTTTGTGTATACTGCTTCCATTTATTTATTGTTGTCAAATTTAAAAGCTATAACTGTTTACCCTTAAAAACTAATCCAATAGATCATTATTGTTCTTTTCCTTGATACTTGCATGTATAATTAGAAAAATAAAGTAAGAATTTAGAACCTTAAACACCGATCTCTTGACAGACAAATCACTTCCAACTGGAACAGCAACAGCAACCTACAAGAACACCACACCAACAAATTAAGATAAATAACCAAACAAAAACATCCCATGCGACCTTTTACACATATAACGAAATCAAAAGAAACCCTAAAACCCCACAAGAGAACAACCCCCACAGAGCTCTAAGGAGATTAAATTTGAAGACAAGATCCAAAACCCATCAAAGAAAAACCAAATGGAAGAGAACCCACAAAAGCTCCAAAGATTTAAACGCATGCAAGCATAAGGATCAAGAAGATATGCTGTAAATCGACCTGGGAAAATGCGGAGTGCGCCATTTTAGAATTGCGGAGGCTGTGAATCTGGAGGAAAGCGATGGCAGGAATGTGGAAAATGGGTTGTTCTTATAGGAAACGCAATATCATAACCCAGAAGAGAAGCAAATCGATTTTGCGTCTTGGTGTGACCCTTTGGAGACTGGCAAGGGACGGGTTTGGCTTTTGGCTGCTCGAATTCACGTCGTTATTTGGCTAATCAGCGGCTCCAGCCTGATTCCAAGCTGATTAGCTGTGGATTAAATAAGACGGGTGTCTTTTTAGTTGAATCTGAGTTGCTCATTACCTAATTTAGTGAAACCGTAATTGACATATATTTTCATAATAACTTATGTATCCACAACTTTTATTTGTTGCAATGTAATATGTTATCAATTTTGCATACTATTCAAACTTAATTAGATATTACATCGAATTTATGAGAACGTTACCTTATTTGTTTGTAGTGGTTTTTGCATTGATGGGTGATTTTGTTGTTAAACAACATATACAAAAAAATAGCAATATTAAAGTTGTTGTCGTTGGTGGATGGCTTATGATTGTGATTGTTGATTGATTATTTTTATGTGTTTGGAGTATAATTAAAAGTCCTATGAAATATTGTTCTCACATTTATCACTACATATACGAACAAGTAATAATTCACACTTATAACTTAATTTAATCTAAAACAGTTAAGTCTATCCATATTTTACATGTAATTTCGATTATTATTTAAGTAGATGCCGTGCCATACTATTTCTAAGATTAGTGAATTTATACAAATGTTACCTTATTTGTTTGTAATAGTTTTTGCATCAATGGCAAGTGTTGTTGAAAAAAGGTAAAAAAATACCAAATCTTAAGTTTGTTCGTCAT
>JBBMEF010003698.1:0-13113 GCA_037832685.1 Sicyos baderoa | reverse complement strand
AAAAATGATTGTAAATAGCCCAATTATAAGTAACATAACCATTATCATAATCCCAAACACAATTTATTAATCATTGGCTAGATAATTTCATGATATAGAAAAGATAAATAGCCACCATAAATTAATTTAGGTATACTATATTTTAAATTATGATAGAATCCTCGACCATTAACTCAATAAAGAAAAAATAGAGGAAAAGTTATTTCTTTTTTGGTCACTTGTGGGTGAGGAGAGATTCGAACGCTAATATCGTGATTCGTAATCACGTATTCTAATCCTTTAAATTACTAGCATTACCCGTCTTTATTGGATTTTTGTATAGAAGACATACTAAAAGAAAAGCCTTTTCACTACCTAAACATTTGAAATCTAAAAAAAGAAAGTTATTATTATTTTTGTTTTGTAAATACAAGTTGGAGAAGGAGGATGGCAAATACCGACTTCAAGAATTGAACTCATTAATCATCTGCTATAATTTTTAATTGAATTTTCACCACATAACTAAACCGCTAGACCACCGACCATTTTAGATAGAAATAATAATAATAAACTGTATCGAATAATTCAATCCAAATAGATTTAAAGTCAACAAAATAATAGCTAAACTTATATACCCATAATTCACTCTCGAGATGTGGAGGAATTAAAAAAAAAAAAAAAAAATTTATTTTACCAATGTATATGAACAAAATTGAAGTAAAAAGTGATATGTTTTTGCTTTAATTTGATTGGACAATTTTTTCTGGCAGGCACAGGGAAATATATCCGATGATGGGGTCTACCAGGAATACCATCCACCCATTTAGTGGACCCCACAAACTCCCCTTCTCTGAGTTCGCCACCTCATCATCTCGGTCACCACTTTCACTCTGCCCGCGCTGCCCGACACGCGGCACCAAAATAAAATAAAATAAATTCTCCTGAAAACAAATATTCTGTAAAATTGGATTCTGAACTTGCCTTGCCGCTGTGTCCCCTTCTCCACAAAACTAAGAAACCAAAAAATCTCAGTCGCAGAATAACGAATTAGGGCGTGACAATTTGGTTGACCCGTTTCAGATTTCACACTCTCCAGGTGAACTTCCAATTCGAAACCCTACTTTTGTTCGAAGCTTTGATGTTGATTGATTCGTTAATTCAGAGCCTATAGGTTTGAATCGTCGGGGATTGTTGGAACGCTTCTATTCGATGAATCTTTATTGGGTTTTTTTTGTTTTTTCTATTTTGAAATTGAATGATTGTTCTGTTGTGTGTGGATTGAATTGCTTGGAGTCAGTCAGGTTTTGGATTATGATAGTACGGTGTATGAAGTGACTGTTCTTTCGTTTAGTGCTCATATCTGTAACTTGGTTTGTTGGGTTCTTACTTACTTACTTACTTGCCCACTACCCAGAAAACAGAAGTTATTGGAGTACTTGGATGACTTTGTGAGATGTCTGCTAAAATGGGTACAAAATGCATTCACATGTTATGTACCACAACTTCATCTGATTGGTCTAAATTTTAGCTTCTCGACTTTCTGCATGAGCATGATATTTACAAATCATTAGGTTCATCTCGTGTTGGATTATGCTTATCTTTTTTTTTTTGATATCTGTGACTATTCGGGCTTTCGCGCACATCGACTAATGTCACGGGATATACTGCCTGACCCTATTACATTTAGATGTCAAAGAAACCCGTAGGAAATTAGTTCATAGGTAGGTGGTCACCATGGATTGAATTCATCCCCTTATGCTAGGTCCTATTTGACCAATTCAGCCATATGCTTTGCATCTAAATACCATTACTTGCTGTTGTTAATTCATCAGTTGGTTTTTGGCGTTTCTGGTTTTCTGCTGTTTGTGGTACCATGTTGTCTTATGAAGGTTGCTGGTTCTTGTCAGTGTCACCGTTCACACTTTTTTAGTTTTGATTTTTTTTTTAAAGTGATGAAAATCAATTTCATTAATAAATGAAATTAAACAAGAGTGGAGGGGGAGGGTGCTAAAGAAACATAAATTTTACCCCATTAAAGGATACAAGAGAATCCAATAGTTGTCGAAGAATATCTGCCTGTCTATAAAGAACCTGTTCATTTTTAGTCAAAGAAAAAAAATACCCTTTGAGATTTGACTTCTTTCTGAACTTCATTCTTGCATTGGAAGCCCGAGTTGTGGGTAAGAGTTCAATATGGAAGCCTTCATTGAACATGAATATTGGTGCTTTTATGAGTAAACTCTCAAAGGATAAACATGACTTTCTTGGGATATTTGGATTGCCAATTAGCTTGGTGAAGACTAGGACCTTAGAATCCTCTAAACTAACCAAGTCAAAAAAAAATAGGGTGTTATATGAGAAAACCACAATCTGTTAACCATCAAAGTCCATTTATCTAAAAGAGAGCTAAAAGAAAAGATAGAGAAAAAACGTAACCTAGTCAGGTAGTTGTCACGGACTCACGTGAGATTAATTGAGGTGCACACAAACTAGCCTGGACACTAATAAAATTAAATATGAGTAACCATCATGGAGTGACTCAATTGGTCAAAGAGGGTCTTGGGGTGCATAAGGTGATGTGTTCAATCCATGATGGTCACCTACCTGGGAAAGGGTTTCCTTGGTATCCATATGCTGTAGGGTCAGACGGTATATCCCGTGACACTAATCGAGGTGCGCGAAAGCTGGCTCGGACAGTCATGGATATCAAAAAAGAAAAAAAAAATTAAATAATGAGTTTTTTAGAACATTACTTAACCTCAGATATTCTGAGTTTCTTTTGGATATAGGTGTAGCTGTGCAATTATTCTATCATTAACTAGGGCTTCTCTTGTATATTCATCCTTTTTTTGAGTTGGTTTCAAAGCAAAATACTAGGTCCTTGTCATATTATTCCTTGCACTAGTTCTTTAAGTACGCAAACTGTCCCAATATCATTAAGCTGACAAGCTTGTTGGCTTTGATTTCAGGTTTTGCGTGGTGTGCCCTACAACTCAATGACTTCTTCCGGCCACGATTATTCTGGTAACTTCATCAGACTCGCGTTCCTATGTTATGATGTTCATTTTTATATTCCAGTTACATTTAAGTGTATGGTATTTTAAATAATTTGCTTAGAAAGAGAGAGAACATTCATATATTCCTTTTTCGTTAGCTAATGCAGAATGTTTGGAAAAGGATTATGAGGCCTTTCCCCACGCTTAGCTCTAAATTGAAAGCCACAGTTATTATTGGCTAGTATTCTGTATTCAGACAAGAAGTAGATCGAGCAAGAAGACTTGCTATGTTTGATTGCGTTAATTATTTGCCATATAGCATCTGTTTTGCTCAGATTATAGTCTCTAAAGCGTTCTTTTAGAAGCATACTGGGCTCCTTATGTGAGCTCCACTTTTCCATGTGAGATAATATTGTTTATTTTCCTCCATTTTTTTAATACTATTTCTATATGTACCCGAAATTATATTCTTCAGGAAAAATATGCACCCAATATCATAAGTTGCATTGATGGCCACTTCTGCAGCCTAATATCATTTACTCGGCTCGATTGATTGCTTTGTGATATAACAATAGTCTTTTTACACCAACTGGTCCTAGATAAATATTGCTTTTTAAACTGGTTGTTCAGATAATGGTGAGGCTGATGAGCAGCAGAAGTACTCTGAATCTCAGAATCCTTCTTCATCAGTCATTAATGAACTAAATCAACCCAGCGTCACAACCCCAAATCAATATTTAACACCTCCGCAAGTTGGAGCAGGACATGCCTTGGTACTATATTCAAACTACTCTCTCTCTCTTGTTGATCCCTTTGTGAAACTTGGTTTTTAAATTCTTTGTTCAAGGACATTTTAATTTTTTAATTTGGTTATTTATTTTTATATTCTGAAAAAAACTTACTTCTTATAGATACAATAAACAAATAGTCACTACTATTTGTTTAGGGTTTAGGGTTTAGGGAAATAAAAGCTGTTGAGATCAAGATTTTCTCAACCATAATATGGTTAGAACGTAGCTGATTTTAATTGGACAATTCCTGTTATGATGGTGTTTTCTAAGTCTCCGTTTCCTAGACCAAGAATTAAGTTTTAATAATTCGTTGGCATTTGGCAATGCACTTTTTAAAGCTTATTTGACTAATTTGGATTCCTGGGACTTCTTTGCTGAAGGCGCCCCCTGCTTATCCATATCCAGATCCTTACTACAGAAGCATCTTTTCTCCATATGATACTCAATCATATCCTCCACAGCCCTATGGTGGGCAACCTATGGTAAGTCGTTTGTCCTTTTCAATAATGTCGATAAATTTGGCCAACATTTCCATAAAAAAAAGCCTTTTTGTAACTTTCATAGATGTAATTTCTGTTGTATCTATTTCATATATCAATGAATTGGTTCTTTTTTTTTTAATGAGAAACGAGACTATTCCATTGATAAATGAAAAAGATGATAAAGTCTGTTACAAAAGATGTTGCCAATGTGCGAATAAAAAAGTAAGATCATAGTTACAAAAAGTAGAAAGCCTATGACTCCAAAAAATTCCAGTATGAGTAGTGTCCACTAAGAGAGAGTTGATAGACTTTGATGTGTCACTAAAAATCCGATTATTTCGTTCTCCCCACCATTTCCAGAAAAAAACGTAGATAAAATTTGTCCATAGAATCTCTGTTGTGTTTTTAAAAGGGTGCCCATCCAAAACGCAGCAAAGGAGACTAGTCAGATCCTTTGGTCGCACAAAAACCCATCCAAAAGTGTTAAGAAGTTGGTTCCAAAAAGAGTCAGCCCAAGAACAAAGATTAAATAAGTGCTCTTGAGAGTCATCTCCCTTATAACATAGGCTGCAACAACTTGGATATAAGGTGAAAACCGGCAGCTTTTTTTGCAGAACCTCAGTAGTGTTGATCGCTATAAAAACATAGGCTGCAACAATGAATTGGTTTTCTCAGTATCCTATATAAAAACATTTTCCATAGAGATATCAAATGGATGAGTTTGTTGGTGAGAATTATAGATTTACTGAGAGTGTTGAAAGTTACCATTTCTTATAATTTTTTGTAATTGGTGTTAAAAGATGAAAATTGCTGGTAACTCTTTTAAACATGGTCCGAGAAAAGCATACTCTAGGCTCAACTAAAGTTCACACTGGAACTAATATTCTACTGTGTTCGAGAGGTGCCCATTCTTTTGTCTTCCAAGTTTAATGGAAGTCACAGCTTTAACTTCTAAGTTTACAGCAGACAGGTAAAAATATGACGCCCCTCCCACTCAAATCTATGATAGAAGCAACATGCAGTTTGGGTTTTTTCATTCAAGTTTGAAGGATAGGATAACTCTATAGATACAACTATACTAGGATCATGGCTTTCTTAAACCCTAAAAATGAACAGCATTTATGAAAGTGAACATCTGAAGGAAGCTTAATTTATCAGATTGTTTTATTTATATCATTTATGACTTGCTGATTTTGATATAATTGTTTGTTATTATCTTTTCTAGTTGTTACTTGATTCATTGTTTATTGCTCATTTTAGGTCCATCTTCAACTAATGGGAATTCAGCAAGCTGGGGTTCCTTTGCCAACAGATGCAGTTGAGGAGCCTGTTTTTGTGAATGCTAAACAATATCATGGGATTTTACGCCGTCGACAGTCCCGTGCAAAAGCTGAATCAGAAAATAAAGCTCTGAAGTCTAGGAAGGTATGCAAGCACTAATCTTACCTCATTGTAAATGCTAGGTTTGCATAATTGTGATAGGCCTCCCATTATATATACAAGAAAAGTAGGGGAAAAAAAAAGGATATGGGTAGGTTCTAGACTCTAGTTAGTTCTAAGGGAGATTCATTTTTTTTTTTTTTTAACCGGGAAATCGGAGCTTTGCTCCACTATACCCGGGGTAACCATGCGCGTCCCTAGGCCAAGCACCGAGAGACATCAAAGGAATGGAGAACGGGAGGTGTCTACAAATTAATGTCATAGGTGAGTCCCAAACCTGGAACCTTAAAGGGAGCACACCTTCAGAGCTCAAGTCTTCGACCACCGTGCCACCCTTTTGGGACGGAGATTCATCTATTAATAGTAGTGCGATAGATGAGTTGTTAGCATTGTACTTGGTGGTGGTAGTTGTGGTAGTCCTCCATTTCCTTTAATGGTTGCAGAACCTATCAAATTCCTTTTGTCTTTGGGTGGGGGGGTAGAGCTATATGATTTTTTGGTTAGTTTTCTTTTCATGTTGCTTCATTCCTTAGTTTTACCTGCTTAGCTTCTATATATTGTGCAGCCATACTTGCACGAATCTCGACATTTGCATGCATTGAGGAGAGCTAGGGGTTGTGGCGGGCGGTTTCTCAAATCAAAGAAAAATGGGAATCAACAAAATGAAGTGGCATCAGGTGATGAATCACAGCTCAATATAAATCTGAATTCTAATAGAAGTGGTCTAGCTTCTTCAGATAACTGATGCCTGAGGCATTGTTGATGAATGGTGAACAGTGCATATCGACAATTGTAAGGAAATTGAAGTCATAATACCAGCTTCGGTGGTTTTAGTATTAACTTCATATCCTTAGTTTATACTAGCAGCATTTTAGCATATAGGTTTCAGTAACTTTTACTTAGGGAGGATTCAGAATGTAGCAAGCAAAAGTATGCAAAAAAATTTAGTACTATCGTAAATACTGAAGTGAGTGAGTTGATTGTTCTGTTTGGATAGTGGTTGCATTAGGTTTGCAAATATTAGATTCACTGTTTTTGTAGCATTAGTTGCTATTTACGTTGCTGTCCGTCCAAAAATAAGTTAAGTTGTTGAATTGAAATGATAGACCTAGTACTCTAACATATTGGTCCGTGCTGTATTTTCTTATTTTCTTTTATTTTTCTTTATGTTTTTCAACGACAGTGTATAATACTCTTTTGCTTCCTTTGCCACATTAGTTGCAATGATCCCCAAGAACATATTAGCTGAAAAAAACATCAAATCTATCTCTGAGAGCAGTTAATCACTTAGGTTTTGTTTGGTTTGCCGTTTGGAATCCGGGGATTTGGATTTGGAATCTGGGGGTTTGGATTTGGAATCCGGGGGTTTGGAATCAGTTGTTTGGTAAATATAAGGATTTCGGGGGTTTAGAATCCGGGGATTCGAAAGTTGGTTTGCTGTATTGATAACCTAAAATACAAAGAAGGCCTTAAATACAACAAACCAAACACCGTAATCAAGATTCCGGAGAATTTGATTACGGTACTGGATTCCGGGGAATCTGGATCCCAACCCGGAAACCAAACAAGGCCTTAAATTCCCCAGTTGAAGCTTAATGTTTGAAATTGCTGCAACCGATTGGAAGAGTACACAATCATTATGGAGTGACTCAATTGGTCAGATAGGACTTTGAAGTGCAAAAAGTCAATCCATGGTGGTCATCTACTTATGAATTAATTTCCTACGGGTTTCCTTTGCATCCAAATGTTGTAGGGTTAGGCGGTATGTCCCGTGACATTAGTCGAGGTGAGTGCAAGCTTGCCTGGACAATCACGGATATCAAAAAAAGAAAAAAAAGATTGAAAGAGTACACACATGTTACTGATTCTGTGTGAAGCATTTTAATGTAAAGAATGGGGAAGGAGACGATTTTTTTTTTTTTTTTTTAGGAAACCAGAGATGACGAGAGTTTGTTTAAGTTAGCCTGGACAGTTATGGACATATTAAAAATAAAATACAATAAGAGTAGACATTGGTAGTGTGAGTGTAGGCAAGTTGATGCAAGTTGACTGCATCTCAATATCAGTCTTCAAAATTGCAGCAGAAAAACAAAACAGAACCTTGTACAGCTGGAAATTTTGAACTTGTAAAAAACAAGACAGTGAATTACTATACTGTAGTGCAACTGTTCTAATAACTTCCCAACATCTTTTGTTTGTTTAACACTGCAGGAAACTACACCTGAACATCTTTTGGGACTGGTGTGCTGACTTTGTCCTTGTCTTGCAATATTTTTCATGCTGTATTATATCCTATGTTCTTAACTTTTTTCAACGGTTTATGTTGCTTCTACCATTTATCTTTCACTTGGGCTTCATGCATCTTTAAGAAAGCTTAGAACTCACAGTTCCCATTCTTTAGTTGCATCAAAACTTGATATCATTTCCATCAATTACTCTCTGTATTGTGGAATTAGAACTTTTCAAATAGAAGAAATCTAAGCATTTATCTTATAGATTATACATCCTATAGCACAGGTCCTGTTTAAGTAAGGAATTCATGGAGGGAGCTAATGCTGCCAATTGGCCCAGCTCTTTTGGTTTGATTATACCTTTTTGGTCAACCTCCATTAAGTATCACATGTTACACAAACAGAGTTTGACCATTTTCTCATATTTGCTTGTTTCCTGCATTGAAGTAGCCAAAGAAAAAACAGTAGTTAAATAGTAAAGCTTTTGAATTTAGATTGATTTATTCTTCTACTGAACTCTCTTTTGTCGTTTCTTCGAATTCTCGTTCTTAGTAGGAGGATAGTCAACAAAAGCATAGTTCTTGTGGCGTATTTGTATAACTTAGTAACCAAGAAATTACATCTCCGAATTCTAACGCTCAAATTTAGCCCCATCTTTGCAGGATAGCTCTCAAAAGGGGAAAACGGTCCGAATCTTTTTCATTATTTTTATTTTTATTTTTATCCATGGTCATGTTGATACAGGTTTGTGAGAATTAAAAAAAGAGAAATGAAAATACATGTGGGTTCACGTGTACAAAGCAAGGGCACAATTCACAGGCTTTACTATTGAAATGTGAGCCACTTTTGTTCCAGGAGTGCTAAATGGTGTCCTATACAGATTCTGTAGAGTCCCTATCAAAGGGCCATTCCTCGGAAATCAAACACTTTCTTTCCTCTCATGCTCCTCTCCTGGTCAAGCCACTCTAATTATTTCTTTCAATTTTCCACTACCATTCTAATTTGGATCCTCCACCATCTACCTTTGAGTTTAATAAATTCTTTTTTGTCCTTTTGAGTGGGTCTCATTTTTTTCCCTTTTTCTTTCTAGATAATTCTCATATTTGTCTAAGATTATAATTGTAAATTGTTCATGCAATTACAAAAGTCTATGATATCTCATACAACATAAGAAGAAAAAAAAGTATTATGGATCAGTCACCCCAAACTAATTATCAATAATAAACAAAATGACTTGTAAGAAGCTGGCTTATTTGGTG
Source organism: Sicyos baderoa (assembly GCA_037832685.1). Taxonomy (NCBI): domain Eukaryota; kingdom Viridiplantae; phylum Streptophyta; class Magnoliopsida; order Cucurbitales; family Cucurbitaceae; genus Sicyos; species Sicyos baderoa. The sequence continues at coordinate 3,935 of JBBMEF010003698.1, read as the reverse complement.
AATGAAAATCAAATAATTACTATCTCATTTTGTAAATGTTGATTCATTTGCTTATTTTGATTTTGAAAATATAAGAATTTGGGTGCACCCCGAATAGCATTCTCACCATGATGTCATTTATGTGGATCCACACATCTCTTAATTTTTTTTATATTAAATATAAAGTAGAAAAGAGAGATGAAAAATGTGTCGCATGAATGACATCATGAAAGGGGTGCTATCCCGGCTGCACCCACATTCTTCTCTTTTTTTGTGTAACTTCATAAGTTTGTCATGATCTAGAAACTTCCACGAAGTTGGTCAAGGTTTGCTCAAAGTCATTCTAAACATATAACCCACTTGTTTTTGTAGGATAATCAATTGATCAACCGTTATAGATTGATTAGTGATTGAGAGGATCTTTGTAAAAAAAAAAAGTTATGTTTTTTTAGTTTAAATTGAGAAGGTAGATCACAAACTCTATATAGATGGTATTATTGCTCTCAAATAATATGAGAGTTAAATAGTTAAATTGGATTACTATCAAATAATAATATATCATCAATTTTTTAGTAAAAAATGTCAATCTAAAATAATTATTTACCTATTAATTAGTTTTCTATAAGTTTTTTTCATAGTCAAATATTGTAGGATTAAACTGTTTATTTCATGAAAGTAGTTGAAGTGCACACAAATTGATTCGAACCTTTATAAATATTAAAAAATAAAAAGAAAATAAAAGAAGAAAAAAAATCATCCAAAGTTCCATTGACAAAACTCGACTAAAATAAGTTAAAACAAATTAAGAAATCAGTTGACCCAATGTCATAAAATTATTCAGTTTCTCATTTGGAAAATAGAATGAATGATATAGACCTTTCCCAACTCTTATTGGGACATCTAAAAATTGAATCTTTATAATGCATGTGATTTTTATTATGGATCAGGAAATTGCAATTTCATGCATTAGGGCCACAAAAATCTCTCCTTTAATTTTCCACTCAACCCTAAAAAAAGGTCTAAAATCAGAAACTGTTCACAAATTTATATATTTAAGTACAAAAGCTTATACTTTAGGATTACTCCAAATCATAATTGGCATGTATTATGTGTTATCAGTCATAATTAATAGCAAAAATACAATTTTTTTGGCATTTTGCTTCACATGAGTATTCTTCTAAAGTTGGGATTCTTCCTCTCCATCCCTTTACACCTCTTTTATCATGCATACATGAGAGAGGGAAAAGAGGTGTAAAATGCAAGCAAAGGCACACATTTTTTGAGAGAGAAGGTGGGTATGTGGGGTTTTAATTTAAAAAAAATAAAAAAATAAAAATAAAAGCTCATCTTTTTTATTTTTTTGTGAGTGAAACCCTACTACTTTTGGTGCATGACAGAATGTGTCATCTTCTTCTCCACCAAAAGACAACTTTTGGGACCCTCAAAGATGAGGTGGGGAAAGTGATTTTTGATGTACATTGGTTTAGTTTTTGCAATAAATCACTTTAATTTATTTTTAGTTCACCATTTTTTTTTAATTATTGGTTAATTCAGTGTGTTTCTATTATGTGCGTAGGACATTTTTATGTTTCAATGGGCTGTCATAAAGATCGTATGAAATTAGTTTTTAATTAGGTAGTCACTATGAAATACATTCATTATTCATAATCTTTGATGGTTAGGTTAATTACATACTTTTCTTTAGTTCAACATGTGAATAGTGGTATTCCAAATTTTAGTCTTTTAATAAAAGTTACATATGTATTTTAATTCAACAAGTTAAATTAGACTTAAATTCACTTATATAGATGAGCATACACACTTATATGTATACAGAAAATGAACATGAGTCAATAATATTGGATCAAGCCCTACTTCACAATTGGTGGGCTCTTCATGTCTCCAATAATCAACCCTCTCAAAAAAAAGATTGGTTTGTGCCTTTGCTCTCATCTCTTACAAAAGTAAAAGTTTATTAAAGTTAAAATGGAGAGAAAGAGAGAAGGGGTTTTGATGATGCATGATATATAGGAAAGGAGACAAGAAAACACCAAGTGAGTTTGTGTAGCCATTGACTCCTCACTCCCTCAATTCCCATCATAAGCCCATTAGTTTATTTTATCTTAAAGATATCAACATATAGTATTGTGTTTTTAAGCTTTGTGTGCTTTTAAGATATCAAATCTTTGTACTAAAATGTCAACCCAAGCTAGTGAAATCTCAAAGTCAATTACTTTTTTTTTCTTTTTTTTCCCCCTCTCTCTTGGATTCTTATGAGCAAAAGATATTGTAGGTGGGAAACACTCTCATTTGTGATCACACAAAAAGTGTGGTTGAGTGTTGGTGGGATCTTAACCCTACTGCATGAAAGCAAGATCAAACATGCGCGGTTAGGACACAAGTTCGACATCTTAAACTACATGTTTCGGGCACGAGTTCGACATCTTAAACTTGAGAATAGTAGGTCTAAAATTTAAGTACATAGTTTAATTAAGAAACTTGCAAGGGTAGAATGCCTATCTTTAAGAAGTTTGAGTTTGGAAAATTTGTGTGACAAAGATGATTTACGAGATTAGTAAAATTGGTTATCATTAAAGTCTATGACTTTGTCCAAGGAACTTCATGCCTAAACAAACTCGACAAACAAGAGTTTGACATCTTAAACCAAAACCGATTCATATCCTACAACTTTTTATATGAGTTACCTAATAGCCAAGAGAATTTTTGGAGAACCAAAATATTATGAATTTATTCTATGATAACCGTATGCCGAACAATTAATTTTTTATAGGTTTTTTAAGCATCAAAATATTTGTTGATTCAAACAGATTATCTCATAATAATAATTGATGTGTACATAAATTTATGGGACACTCCTCAAATAAAAGGAATTGGATAACTCAAATGCAGATTCATGATGCTTGTATGTTGGAAACTAAAACATGACTTTCCCTTGAAATTAATTTACTTTCTTTAGCATAGAAAATGATTTAAATCAGCAATTGGGCCACTTAGCTGTGGCTATCCTATCTTGAATTTCAATGTAAAAAAAACCAAACTTGAATTGGCCAATTTTTATAACCAGCTGCTTTTTATGCATTTTCCAGTTAATTACTTAACCATTTGATTATTATTAAATATAAAAAAGTACCCCCATTAATGTCTGTCACATCTATAAATTCACTTGTTAAATATACATGGGTGAACTTGAAAGCTCCAAGCAATTGACTCCAATTTTGTTAATCAAGATCATGTGTCCCACAAGGCCATTGTAAAACATTATTATTGATGCCCCAAACTCTCATAGCAAGTGTATTAATCATTACCCATTAACCCTAAATATTTTCCAGCTTGAAGAGAGACACTTTTTAATTAACACCTATTTTTTTGGATTGTTTTTCATGTTGTGTATTATAAACTTAAGATTACATTCCAAATATCTTCACAAATATTTAATGGGAGATAGTTGAATATTAATTGAAGATAAGTAATAGTTAAAAAAAAAGAAAGTGTATGGCTCTTTTAAAGACCATAGTTTTAGGTGTGAAATCTAGCCCTATTTTTGGTATAAAAGATTTTAACTTGGATTCTCTTTTCACCGTGATCAATTCTTTTGATGTTTTCAAAAAAAAAAAGAAAAAAAAAAAAGAATTCTTTTGATAAGACTAAGATAGTTTTATTATTGCAATAAATCTAATTAATGACGGTAGGAGGAAAAATGAGTACATTACCAGCCCTAAGCTGTTTTTTTTTTTTTTTTTTAGAGTAAATGAGGGAAAAAACACAATGTTTTGTGTAGGAAAATTGTTTTGGTGCATATGAATGTAAATGCATCGTGAGTATGATAAGTGAAGAATACACGAATTTTGTTTTTGATTGGCAAATTTGTTGTGTCACATTTTTAATTTATTATTTTGTTCTCATCAGTCAAATTACCATTTTGTATATATATATAT
>JBBMEF010003648.1:0-26552 GCA_037832685.1 Sicyos baderoa | reverse complement strand
TAGAATTATAGCCAATAGGTTAGACGAGTTTGATTACTTATGTCTAAGAAGTATTTGAATATTTGTTTAATTGTACATGAACTAGTGGATTTTGGGAGTCATAGTTTATGCTGAACATATGTTGTACATATTCAACTCGCTCGGTGAAAATATACAAAGATCTTATAACAACTAAACTACAACACTTTACTTCATATCATTAGTCAGTAAGTTTCTAAATTAATGAACTTTAATTGGAACTTCATTTTATTTATCAACTTGAATTATTACAATTTGAACTTCATTAATATAGAGCCTACCGAGTATTACAATTGAGATATCAGCCGAAACCCATAAAATTAAATTGGAAAACTGTGAAGGTAAACTTGATTCCGTATTCTTTTAATTAGCTGGTCATTTTTTTGTCATACTAATTAAGTATATGTAACTATTTTGTTTCTTAGTGCCCTGGACAAGCTAGTGGATCAGTTGTATGTGGATTCTACGTCCAACTGTTCATGCGGAAGATGATATACAACACATCCACGCACCCATCGAAACTTGTAAGTTCTTTCTACAATCATGCAGTATAAGATCGATAAACTAGCTAATTTGGGTTTTCTTAATTATATGTCTTTCAATTTGTAGTACAGCGCCGGTCCAACCACATTCACTCAAGCCGAGATTGATGAGGTACGAGTAGAATGGGCCGAATTCGTAGGTAGACATTTGATGCAAAATTAGGTGTTGTAGTTTAGTTGTTATAAGATCTTTGTATAGTTGCTTATGTATGTGCATTTAAGATTGTTGTAGTTAGTTGCTTGTTTAGATGTTTGTATATAGAAAAAAAAACAAATTAAGTTGTCTATGTATGTGCATTGTACGACATATGAGTTGCTCTGGCTGAAACTAAATTTTCTATTGTGCATTATATACAGGTAATTGTTGAATATAACAGGTTCTGAAATTTTTGGGAATCACATTTTTGTACCGTTATGCTGCTGAAATTTTGTGGTGCACATAATGGTCATTTGTTAGGAGTTCATGCATGAGTAGCACATAATAGTCATTATAAGTTAGGATTTCATGGATGAGTTAGTGCACATAATAGACAAAATTAATTAGAAGTTAGGATTTCATGCATGAGTAGCACATAGTGGTCATTTATTAGGTTTTTTGTAAGAAAAGTTCATTTAAGACCTTCATTTTTTTTATATATATATAAAATAGAATGACTTTCAATGACAGGCATAATATATAGTACTTTTTGTGTCTTTGAGCCTTTTGTATAATTAAAGATAGCGTATTTTAATGGCGGACACAAAACATGAACCATTTAAAAATATATCATTTTCAAAACAAATACTCAAAACATTTTTCTGGGTATTATTTTTAAAAACAAATAAATATATAATTCATGGCAGACAAATTCTGCCATTAAATAGTTTATATGGCGGGCTAAAGTGCGCAATGAATAATAATCGATGGCAGAAAAAATCATGCCATAAAAAAGTATCAATGCCCGCCATTGATATTTCGCGCGCCATCGATAATAATTGATGTCAGCGATATTCATGGCGGTTTTTTGTCCGCCATGGATATCATTTTATGGCGAAAAATGCCCGCCATTGATACCCGATTTTCTACTAGTGTATCAAGAGGTTTGTGAGTAATTTTTCCGTGTCTTTTCCTAAATTAATGAATGGGGAAACATGAAATTGAGTTCTTGTTACAGTTTTAGGAGGATGGCGTTTCACGTTTATTTTGAATGTTCTAAGAAGGTTAGGTGGTCGTAAGGGAGGCCGGTCTCAAAGAGGGAAAGGGTGAGTTATTTTGTGAAATTTTGAGGGATGTTTCAAAGTTCAAATAGAGGTTGTTAGGGACGGTTTAGCCACATCTAACCTTCATGGTTGGTGGGCTTGTAAGTAGACCAAACATCCGTGACCTTGTAAGCTTCTGTGCTTTAAGATTTTTAATGTTCATGTGTGATATAGTAGTTCATTAGTGTGCAATTATATGATAATGTGTTTTTTGTGTGTAGGAGGTGCAAGAGGATCATGATTTGAGTAACTTGATAGATGGCTGAAAGGAATTAAGGGGATAACCCACCTTATGTATTGTTTACTTTATACAGTAGGTACGTAATAAGTGAGTTATACATTTTGAATGGGAAGGAAAATATCTATTGCTTGTGTTTAATGTGAAAAATACAAAACTGATCTATGATAGATGGCTGGAAGGGTGTGTGAGCTTGATAGCTCTCAAATAGGGCATAATTCGGACAACTAACTTAAGTATTTCTTATAATTTTTTAGAAAATTAAATTAAGTAGAAACTAAAATGCATATTGGAAAGGATAGAATATACGATGATGTTTAAAATTCTGAAACTCTAAATGTGTTGTATAAGTGGAGGAGACTTGTATTTTGTAGGATTGATATACTTACCGAATGGGTCAGTGGCGCAATGATTTCATTGTTTGCTTGTAAATGAGTTCAACACAAACGTCACGAGTTCGATCCCTGGAATCGGTATTTGTAATCCCCGTCCCCCAAGAACTGCTTCTAGACTTATTGAATGGGTCATTGACGCAATGGTATCATTGATGGATGTGCTACCAGGGATGCACCCAAATTCTCCTAAAATTAAAATAGAGATGAAATTGGTTATCTAAAAATTCTTAAAATATATATATAGCGAACTAAATCAATACATTAAAAGTAATCTACCCTAGTGTGTTAAGATACTCCCATTGTATTGAAAAGATTGTTGGAAAAATGCAAATTTAATTCTCTTTTGAAACAGTGAACGTTACAGTTTTCTTTTGAAACCGAAAACGTTACACTTTCCTCCCATTATTATTTCGAAACTTCCATGATTTTTTCGGCTATAAAACCACTACGTCTACTTCATTCTAAGACACAACGAAAACATAACAAAAAGACACAAACATCTGCTTCAAAATTTTCTCTAGTGATAGAGTTCTTCACGGTTTTTTAGTCCGTTTGTCTTCAATCCTTGTGCTACGGATTAAAGACGAAGTTGTTGCATCCTTGGAGGTTGTCATCTATTCATTCTCTAAGCACGTTGGGAGGAGACGGTGAATCAACTTCAAAAAAACTAACTACAAGCCTCAACTTTCTTATCGGTTATTTATTTTATTTTATTAATTTTATTCTATTTGATTTAATTTTATCTCGATTTAATCTTTTATCATTAAATTTATTTTATTGGATTGTTATTATATACTACAATTAATTGATTGATTATGTATATATATATTCGATTGCTATTATATACTACAAAGATGAGATTATTTTTTATAAACTATTTTCCTCTATACCAATTAATTTTGAAATAAAAGATCTACCATCCTAGCTTTGGGCGCAAACCACACAACTCAAAATAAGATATAACCACATATTATTTAATATAGGGACTCAACCAAACACTCAATCAAAAGATCTACAATCCTAGCTTTGGGTGCAGACCACAACTCAAAATAAGAGTACGATAGAATAACTCAATTGGTCAAAGAAGATTTGATGTGAGATAATGAGTTCAATTCATGGTGCCACATATCTAGGAATTAATTTTTACTCATTTGTTTAGCATTCAAATGTTATAGAGTTAGACGATAGATTATGTGACATTAGTCAAAGTACGCTAAACTTTGCCCAAACAATCACGATTATAAAAAAAAGAAAGAAAGATCGTCTTACATTTAAGATTAAACTAACCCAAAGTAACGATCGAGCATGCTACACTATTTTTTCACTTCTTACATAATAAAGTTGCTAAATTTGGCATATATTTGATTAAAATTGCCACTTGTCGTAAATTCTCCAATTTTAACTTGTTATACTTTTACAACACATGCATTTTCTATCCTACAACAAAATCATTCAAGTTAGACAAAATTTTCTCTAGTTTTTTTTTTTTTTTAAAAAAAGACATAAATTTTCTCCAAACGATTTTACTTCTTGTCACTTTTTAAATTCAAATTACACGAGATTGCAAGTCTCCAACTTTCAAAACCCTAATAAATTAAAAATATAAGCTACCGAACTTTCTTTTTCAATTTTTAATTAACATCCTAAATTTGTAGCTATTTTATTATAACCAGAAAGTCCAATTGCTACCCCTATACTTAATGTGCTTGCACCTGCCTGCCCTTAGTCTTGAGGGAACCATTAAAGACTTCTATTATTAAGGTCACTCAATAATTTGAATTTGCCATCTTTCAAATAATTAAACCCTTAATCCAATAATATTTGGAGATTGAAAATTTTAAACAATTTTTTAATAAAAGAATAAATATAGAGTTAAAGTCTACTTTGATAAGATATTTGAACTAATTTGTAGGAGTTTTTTTATGATTTTGAGAAATAAATATCAATTCTCGTGATGTCACTGTGACATTGACATTGAACTGGTTTACACTCAAATAATAAAACTATGACACTAACTAATCTATTTGAAATTGTCATAACTTATTGATGATATTTTTGGAATTAATTTGTGGTTAATTTTATTTATTAATTTTTTAATATTCTTGACTAAGGAAGGGAAGTTTGTGACCCAATAATTTTATTATTCGATTGTAAATTAGTACAATACCAATGTTACATGTTTAATCCCAATAATTGATATTTGTCTCACTCTCTCCAGCTATACAATTTACTATACAATTTAATGTAATCCACCAAATTGGAAGTGCAATATTTCCAATTTGTTTCCAATTTTTTCTCTCTTCATTGCTTCAATTCCATTATCTGTTCTTCCCAAGATTCGTGTAGTTTCGATGATGTGACCGCTAATCTCTCCTTCGATCGGAGAAGCGCGCTTGTAGATTGCCGGAAAAACCTTTCGAACAATCTGTAATGGTTTAAGCTGCGGGTTTTGCTGCTCTCAAAACCTCAACCCAGCTACGATTTTCAATTCTTCTCCATTTCTTCTCAGGTAAGAAGTGATATGATCTTTGTTTGTTCAAATCTTTGTTCTGCGATTGTTGATTTTGAATCCAAGTATTCTTGACATTTGATTTCAATGATTTGGCTACCCATTTTGTTGTTTTGCTCTAAAACCGATCAAATTATGCGTTGAAAGCTTCTTATATTGTGCAATCTTTGAAATTTCTGTAATCTTTGAATGGATTTGATTTCTTATTAGAGATTTTGCTACAAGTGATTCCAAATTTGTTGCGGAGTTGGGGGCTTTTGCGTAAATGGGTGCGCCGAAGCAGAAATGGACAGCGGAAGAAGAAGCTGCCCTTAAGGCAGGAGTGATCAAGCATGGAGCAGGGAAATGGCGGACAATACTAACCGATCCCGAGTTCAACTCGATTTTGCATCAGCGCTCGAATGTGGATCTCAAGGTGCCTCTCCTGCCCCCTAGTTCTTGTTCACTCACCTTAGTGTTAAGTCACTGGCCGGATGTAGAAATAGTCGAATATTTAAAGATGTTTCGCATTTGTTTGATCGTTTCCTAGAGTTAGTAATGCACCCTTTCTCTTCTAGTTATAGTTTAACTTGTTTATTTTCAATTGGAAACTTTTGTTGTAAGCACCTTTAGATGGTTGGAGTTTTTCTCCAATGAAATTGTTCCTTCTTAGAAAAAAAGTCAGCTGGATGTTGAAATTCACCATGAGTTTTTCTTTCCATATTCTACTTGGAAACAAAGTGCTTGGTTCACTGAAACATTAATGATTTTTCAATGTAATTTTGACTCTTAACAGGATAAGTGGAGAAATATAAATGTTACTGCAATATGGGGGTCGAGGCAAAAAGCTAAGCTCGCTCTTAAAAAGAATTCTTTGGCCACAGAACATCATGATAATCCTATGCCTGTAAGCACCACGCTTCAGAATGAGGAGATTCCTGATGCTAGGCCACTCGCAAATTCAAATGGAACAACTCGCACTACTAAAAAGAATTCTTTGGCCATAAAGCATCATGATAATCCTATGCTTGTAAGCACCGCGCTTCAAAGTGAAGAGATTGTTGATACTAAGCCACTCGCTATTTCAAATGGAACAATTCGCACTACTAAAAAGAATTCTTTGGCCCATCATGATAATCCTATGCCTGAAAGCACCGCGCTTCAGAATGAAGAGATTGTTGATGCTAAGCCACTCGCAATTTCAAATGGAACAATTCACACTACAAAAGAACCACTAGCAAGGTATCATGGCAGCTGATTATGTGTTTTTTTCGTTCCAGGATGAAATAGTCTGATATTTATTGTGATTATTGCATAACCAATTCTTATTAGGGTTCAATAGTTTTAAAACTATCAAATACCGTAGCTAGTCAATTTTTCTGGTAAAGTAAATCTTAGCATTTTTTCTACTTACAGTAAACTGTCGTTTAATTATTAAAATAATTGTTTAAAATGATATGCATCACTTACGCTACAAAGAGAAGTCATCGCCTCTAGTGTGGTTTAACTTTTTTTAATACATTACCAAGTCCCTCTACTTTATTGCATTTAGTGCCACCCTAATTTACCCTTATTTTGGAAGCAATATTTCTTCGATTTTTTGTTCAGCTTTTCTGTAATCAGTTGAGAGAGCAAGAAATCTTTTTTCGCTCCCTTTTGCCTCTATAGTAGTTTATATTGAACTAAGAAATGACATTAAGGATCTCTGGGATCTCTCACCAGCTTTCAGAATGATAAAGTGTAAGTTCTAAATTGGTTCATATCCACTACTAGACATGATTTTTAAACATCGTGCTCTAAATTAGTCTTACTTTGGAAGCTGCTCGTCATAGTTCATCCTTGCTTTCCTGCTTTTGAATTGATTTATAAGACCTCTTTTCATTTATGTAGATTGGACAAACTTATATCAGAGGCAATTATCAACTTAAAGGAGCTAAGGGGTTCTGACCAGGCTGCAATTGCTAAGTATATAGAGGTGCTAATACATAACACATTCGAATCCAAATGTTTGACAAGTTTGTGTGTGCAGCAAAGATCTTTCCCGTCCTACCAACTGTAGCCTCAGCATTCACTGATGGCGTTTTTAATTATTTCTCTTACACAGAATAAGTATTAACTCTAGTGTTGAAATTGCGATGAGCTGCTGTAGTTTGTCATTTTCTTTCTGTGGAAGGGATGCCAACCGGTCAAGACTTCTACTAAAATGTGATTTCCTTATCTGTTTATAGCATAAAATAAGAAATATATTATCATTAAAAGAGGAGGAAATCGATAAAAAGTGATAAGACATCTAAAGAAAACCAACGAGATCAGAATAAGGTTCTCTTCTTGTTTATTAATTAACTTCTTCCATTAATTTTTATCATCTCTACAATTGGGTACTTGTTTATATTACTTTCAGTTCCTGGGTTTTTCTTTTACAAAGTTTATATCTATTACAAATTGTGTACTCTGGTCATTGAAGTTTTACATTATAGTAAATTTCCCAAATTTAAATTAAGTATAGATGATCACAGAAGATTTGATGACCCAAGCTTTATCATTTTTTCAGTTCTATCTTCTTACCTTGATGCCTCTGCCTTAAATTTTTTGTTGACAAAAATGGATGTATATAATTATGACGTTTTCGTTTATCCTTTGTGTAGGAGCATAACTGGGCCCCACCAAACCTTAAAAAACTCCTTTCAACAAAATTAAAGCATATGACTGCAAATGGAAAGTTGATCAAGGTAATTGTCCTACTATTTTACATAAATTAGATGGAAATATGATTATTCTATTTCTAGCATCTCTTGAGAATGTTGAGCTGCAAAGCTAATTGAATATTACTGGTAAGCCCGTGTGCTATCGTGCTTGTCATGTATGTCTAGAGGGATAGCACGGTGTTAACTATAATGTAAGCGGAAGAAATCCAAAGGGGAGGAGAAAGGGGTAGGCTGGTTATGGTAGCTACTAGGAGTGAACAAACCACTCAAAATCTTGTGACCTCCACCGTTCAAGTAATCCTCTTGGCAGTCAGTTATTCTTGCTATTTGGTTAGGGACACAAGTCCATGCTTGAGTAAACAGGTCATACTTGACTATGACGTGCGATTTAAGGTGATTTGTTTGTGTTTAATGGCATTTTGGTTATAGCCCTAGTCTGGAGACTTGTGTTCAACATTTAGAATTTTAGATGCATTATCACATGATCAAATGCTATATAAACCTACTTCTCAAAAAAAAAAAAGCTATAAACCTCCAGAAATGTGTATTTTTTTAAATGGAACTGGAGCATTTCAGTCATACATTACGAAAGGGTGGGTATCAGGCTCAGCTGGTCAGCAGAAAATTCGAACCCCGCTTGTCTTGCTTGTTTCAAGAATGCTGAAGGAATTAACGTGGTTCCTTGGTTTAAATGGGTACTAAAAAATAAATTTATGAAGGATAATGGACACATTCTGTGTGCACTCATGGAACTATTGAGAAGGGATCAGTTACATAGATACAACTAAGGCCAACAAGCTCCGCCGCAGCTAAAATTTGATTGTTGTTGTGGATGGTGCCTTGAATTGCGCAGGTCTTGGCAATTTAATGCAAAACTAAAATCCTATTGCTTTTTTTATAAGGTTTGGGTCAGTGAGGAGCAGTGGCAGCCTTGTATGGAAGAGAACCAACAGTGCTAAGCCAACCCATGAATGTAGTCCCTACCTGGGCTATTCATTAAAATCGACATTATCGTAGTCTGAAATTCTTGATAAGATGATGGTGGTAGAACTTTTCTAAATGGTGTAGTGGGAGGGACCTCCATTCCTTGCAGCCTGGAGTATGGAGAGTATCTTTGACCCTGAGGTACTCGAAGGAGCAACGTTGACGACATTTATATTTTCAAGCATCAAGTCTGAACGGAGGACTGTTAGAAACCAGAAGTTGAAATAGAAAATAACAGAAAATAGCATTAAAATGATAAAGGAAAATCACAATACCCTAAGCACTTAGAGAGGCTTGGACTATCCCAATATGACTTTTGTTTATCATTAACCGCTCTGGAATTTTCTACTAGATCTTTTATATGGCTTTGGTTTGGATAGGTAAAGCATAAGTACAAAATTGCCCCAAATTCAACCTCACCTGGAAGAAATGTTCCATTATTACTCCTTGAGGACAAGCAGATGGATTCTTCGAAGGCCAAGGAGAGCGAAGTCAAAATCATTACGAAATCCCAGGTTGACTCGGAACTTTCAAAGATGAAGGTGATGACTGCAGAGGAGGCAGCCATAGCTGCTGCACGTGCAGTAGCTGAAGCGGAAGCTGCCATTGCAGAGGCAGAAAGAGCAGCAAGAGAAGCAGAAAGAGCTGAAGCAGAAGCTGAATCAGCACAAGTTTTTGCCGAAGCAGCGAAGAAGGCATTGGAGTGCAGAACATTCCCTGGTACAAGTCCTATTCAGAAAGTTCTTGTCCAAGGTAAAACAACACGCAGCTTTAGTCATAAATTACAAGTTCGCAATACTTAATATTCCTTCATATCTTGTTTAATTGAGGCACTTAATTTACATATGTACATGTGTTATTATGTTTTTATAATTTATTCTCAACTTAAGAAAGATAACCAAATTCCAAAAGGAACCGAGCGCACGACCCAGTAACACGTTCGAATCCCTCCATCCTCAATTTTTGAATTAAAAATAAAAAATAAACAAAAGATAGCCAAATGAATAATAGAAATTGATTATTGGAATATTTGGTGACGTTTAAAATTCTTCTTGCAATATTTGTTTCTCTTGAGAGCTGCTAATAATGACTCACCTTCTACTTTACTGCCTCTCATGATCTAATCGCTTGGCTATTGACCAATTTAGTTTTGTTTATTTTTATCAATGATTCCACAGTTAAGATCGAAATTAAAGTCTATTGTTATCCACCGTGTTCGCCATCTTGCGATGTATCGTTTTATTCGCCATCTTGCATTATTGAACTTGTATGTTATGAAACCATGGGAAAGAAAATTAAAGCCTATTGATTTTTCTCCTGTCACTTTACTTTTTCCTTTTCTCCCTTTTATTTTATTTTATGTTATTTTATTTGGCAGATAACAAAACTTTGCAATGACAAATGCAGGCAATGTGTTCTGAGAAGATGAAGGTGCTGCTGCTGCTGCATTTCCATGTGCAAGTGAATGTAACTAAATTGTAGATATTGTTAGCGTCGTCGTAAATCTGGAGAACATGAGATTGGCGTATGAGAAAGACGGTTTCTGGGGATCATATCATCGGAAGTTTATGTCGGTAATTTGATTTTAAAATCAAAGAAAGAAGCAAAGGATTTTGGAGAGAAAATGTGGTTTATGGGCAGGCTGTGTGATTCTAAGAGAAATGAAATTAGATGTGCTTTTGCGTCCATGTAACACGCAACTTGGAAGTTCCTCAAACCCAATGTATGGAATACACTGTTTTTCTACCTGTAAAGAATTGAACAGTTATGAATGACTATTAGCATTTAGAACGGTACAAAAAGTTTAATTTACGGCATTTACCGAATTACAATACCGTTTTTTCAGTTTTTTGTTTCAGGAAAGGTTGAAACTGAACAGCCCACAAGAGCTATCATCTTAATTATTTTATTTTATTTTATTTTAATACAACAGAAGATTTAAACTATGCTACTTAGATCGATGATTTATATCAATGACCACTGAACTAAGTTCGTTTGGGCAGTTAGCATCTTAACTAAATGATGTGTCATCAGAGAAAGCAAAATTAAAAAAAAATTAAAATTAAGGCCCCGTTTGATAACCATTTGATTTTTTGTTTTTGGTTTTTGAAATTTAAGTATATTCTAACTTAAATTTCCTACAATGTGTTCCACCCTTCTTACCACATATCCATCTTTTCTTAAGAAAGTAGGAGAATACTAACCAACTTCTAAAAACAAAAACAAACTTTTGGAAGCTACTTTTTTTTGTTTATAAAAGTTGGTTAGTGTTCTCCTACTTTCTTAATAAAAGATGGATATATGATAGAGAGGGTGGAACACATTATATGAAATTTGAGTGAGAATAGGCTTAAATTTCAAAAACCAAATGGTTATCAAACGGGGCCTAAAATATTCAATTTTAATGATGTGGCAATGGTGTTGAAACTGAACAGAGTTTTGATTCATTTTTACAATTTTAAGAAAAATTGAATTCATATTCTCTTTTTTTGGATTATAAATATGAAATTACAAAGACAAGAATTCATATTCTCTTGATAGGCCATGTATTGAGTAGCACTAGCCATGAACTAGAGATAGAGGAAATTGAAGGAAAAGAGTTTTAATGGAGGCTAAATTGTTGCTCTCTCCATAAACTAAATACAAACCTAACACTCACATTTGACCTATGTTCTCATTAGCAAATATAGTATTTATTTTTTCTCAAAAAAAAAAAATAGAGTATTTATTTTGGTTCCTGATCATAAGAGGAGTCTATAGTTTTCCTTTAGTTTGATTTGCAAATAAAACCATTATTTGAGATTCAATAGTATTAAGAACAGTTGATTAATTAATCATTTGTGAAGGAGAGAAAAAAAGGAAAATTAATTCTAAGTAAGAACACCCCTTATGAGAAAGAGTTTCTAAAGAGATCACAGCAACAAAGGATGCCACAATGGAGGAATATAATGGTTGTTGGTATTCCATCAGCATCTCATCAGCCCATACAAATTTCAATAGTCATAAACCAGAATTTTACAAACCTTTTGCCACCAATTTAAGGCCACATGAAAAGCCACCCAAATGAAAATTGTCTTTGTTCTTCATCTATCTCAGGGAAAGAACAAAAAATGCATAAACCTTTTTCCCTCTATCTCATGGAAACTCTCCTAAACGAAAAGTACTCTTTTTTTTCATATATTTTCACGAGTAGAGAAATCTCGGAAGAACTTTTCTTTGTCTCAAACGAGAATCAAAATGTCATCCCACTGTTCATTTTAAGGCCTATATCCATAAGACAACAAAAAAATTTACAATTAAACTCATTCCTATGTATTGAACATAAAAGGAATATATTTTGAAGACTACAAAACCTCTATGGAAAGAGGCAAGAGCATGAAATCTATAACTTTTTTATGACTTTGAGAACTTAGAGCTTACAAATCAATACATATTTTGGAGACTACAAAACCTCTATGGAAAGAGGCAAGCATGAAATTTATAACTTTTTTATGACTTTGAGAACTTAGAGCTTATGCTCCTCTAAATCCAGGGCATAAGTGGCATGTTCCTAAACTGTGACACCCAGAGAAATGAAAACACAAAAAGTATTAATGTCACACGTGGTTCTCGAACTTGAACTTCAAAGGGTGCTCACTTTCAAAACCCAAACGTTCGACCACCGTGCCACCCGTGGGACACAAAGTAGCATATCTTAGACACTCTCCACCAAAAGGCTGCCCCCCCTAGAGCTTCTAGAACAGATTCATGCTCTTAGTTTAGATGAAACTGATTCGCATTGAAAAAATACCAAAGTGGAAAAACCAAACGTTCTTAGAATCTCATGCCAAGCCAAGCAACAATCTAATTTCCAAATGTAATCTTCATAAACTTTAGATCTTTCAAAAACAATTCCTAAGTTCTCAAACATTGGCAGCATTAATTATTACACTACAAAGAAAGAACACAAGATATGACAAGAAAAAAAGTCATTCCAGTACCGCAATAGCTCCCAATTCCTTAAGCTTTTCAATGATAGGATTCCCCTGATCTTTCGTCACTCCCTTCTTGAGCACAACGGGCGCCTTTTCCACCAAATCCTTAGCCTCCTTCAGACCCAAATCAGTGAAAGTCCTCACCTCCTTGATGATCTTGATCTTCGCCGCCGCATCGAATTTCTCCAGCTTCACATCGAACACCGTCTTCTCCGCCTCTTTCGCTACAGCGGCGCCAGATCCGGCGTCGGCTGAGCCTGCAGCGCCGAGGCCGGACACCGCAGGGCCGTACTTGTTTAGCCCCATTTTTAGGCGGAAGAGGATGGCGTAGTCGTGTCGTTCGATTTTGGTGAATCCGAGGAGCTCATCGGCGATCCGCTCGAGCTTCTTGGTTCGCTCCTCGGAGACGGTGCTGAGAGAGCGAAGGATTAATGGTGCCCTTGGAGCGATGGTGAGGAACCTGAGTAGAGATTTGGCTGGAAGCTTGGAGGTAATGGATGACATTTCGAGGAATTAGGGTTTGGGCGTTGATGATGAGTTACAGAGTATCGTTCTTCATTGAAGGACTGAGTTTGTACAGGCGGAGGAAGACGAAGGTTACTTACTCTGAATTCAATTTAGGGCTTTTCAATTTAGAGTGACCCTCGAAATTAAATTACTTTCACATTTTGAAATTTGTCTACAACATTAACAATTTGAAATATTAGTCCAAAAGATATGCCAAAAGTCTGGGTTACCCTTCACAAGAATTCCCCATTCCTTTTTCTTTTTTCTTTTTCAAAAAGACACCTTCCTTCCCCAAAGTGCTTTCAGAAAGCCCATTTGTGTCAAGACTGGAGATGGGGTGCACAATAACCCGACAATCCGAAAACCCCGAACCAACTCAACTTAATTTGACGGGTTGGGTTAGGTTGAATACATAAATTGGTTGAGTTGGGTTCAAAATATGAAATTTTCATGAGTTGGGTTGGGTCAAGAGTTGACCTAAAATCAACATAATCCAACCCAACCCGAATTTATCAATTAGTTTAAAAAATATTTTTTTTACCAATATAATAATTATTATGTTATTTAATTATTTATATGATATGTGTATGTATATGTATATTTATTTTATTTTATTATTATTGTTAGACTTTTTATTTTTTAGGGTTTAGATAAACTTGAATTTCGCATTTGCAATAACAATATATTTATGTTAATGTTTGTCCTAAATTTATAGCAATAAAAAAAATGGCGTTAGTTGCAAATCTATGAACCTGATAACCCAACCCAACTCAACCCGAAAATAAAGGGTTAGGTTGGGTGGGTTGTGTCTTTAATTGGGTTGGGTTGAGTTGGGTTAGAGAATTGTCCAACCCAAATTTTGGGTTGGGTTGAAAATCACTCCAACCCAATCCAACCTAACCCATGTTCATCCCTACTTCCAACCTAAAAAATTATTAAAAGTTTTTTACTCAACCACCCTATTACACAACAATGAGAAATAGTAAGAATTCCAAGAGAAGAAATATTTGTTGAATTAAAAAATATAACTTTAATGACTTAGACTCAAGAATAGACTTTGAGCCCTTCCTTGATAGTCAACCCCTTGAAGAATTTAACAGATAAAGTTCTTGCTTCTCGCACTCCACCCTACTAATTTTGGACATCCCTTTCAATCTCGAACAATCCAACCTAAACCATCATCACTGCTACGAGAACCTAAAGAAGTATTTGTGTTCATCATCCAACAACCTCTCAAGGGAGCTATTCACTTTCATTTCACTCGGATTTCGCAAATAATTTCTTCTAAGATTTTGTAAATTAGGGTAAGTTTATTTTTCTTTCTTACATCCACATTCACACCCAAATGGAGTTTTTTTTTTTTTTTTTTTTTTTTTTTATTGAAATGAAACTTGCTCGCAGAAGTAGATTAATAAGATGCATAAAAGATATTGTATATAATCTTATATAATTTTAGGAGCGATTTGGGGTAAGAAGATGATAATCGTTGTTGATAGATAATGATTATTGGTAAGTAATTATTGTTTGTTTATGTTTGGGGTGCAAATAATTGTTAGTTAAAGTTTTTTTAGTGATGATGAATTACTAGACGATACGATAATAATTATTCGACAGTACAACAATAATTAAAGAAAATTGAAATGAAGATTACAATTAAATGTCATAATTGTTTTTTAGTGATTCGAATAATGAGATGTTATTCATTACTTTTCTCTTAAGATTCAAACGGCCCCAAAATGTTATTGGTTTAGAAGACGTTCAAGGATGAAAGTGTCTACAACCATGGTTTGATGTGTTGTATTATGCCTTAACATATTGATATCCCTGCGATTACTAGTCGGGGGTCTCCCCTAGCCGTTTATGACTTTCTAATCTGTCGCTCCTCTTTGAATAAACTGTTATCCCTCTCCGCTCGTAGATTAGCTAACACAGCGTTAGTGAACCTGTTGATTTCTGCTCTTCTCTACTTTTACATTTTCGTATTTCTTTATTTTACGTCTCCGAATCGATTGTTGATTGCCGTTTTCATAACCTAATGTTTAAACTATTTGTATGATTATCATCATAAACATAATGGACATTAATTTGTTCTGGTTTATCCCAAGTGTTAACAACTTACAAGACACATCAATAGATGAGACTAAAATAAAGCGTTCTTGGTAGGTTGAGTACCAATTTTTTTTAAAGTTTAACAACAATTTTATGAGGCTTCAAATTTATAACCTATCGATAGAATACCACAACTCCTTTTGAAGGTTGAGTACTATTCAAACACTTTTCCATTCATCATGGAAGTGCATTGTTCATTATTTTAAACCTCGTTTAATAATCATTTTATTTTTTATTCTTAATTTTTGGCAATTAAGCCTACAAAACTATTCCAACCTATGATTTTTCTTCCTTTGATATCTAAACTTTAACTATGTTTTTAAAAACCCAAATCAAAATTTAAAAAACTAAAAACAACTTTCAAAACTTATTTTGATTTTTTAAATTTGATTAAAATTCAAATATTTCTTATAAAATAGAGAATTTGAAGCTTAAATTTCAAAAATCAAAAAAATAAAAATAAAAAAATTGACTAGTTATCATACCAGACCTAAATAAAATGCAACAATTGAAACCTATGAATATGCAAATCTGTAAATATGTACTGTATACAATAACAGACAAATAAACTAGTTTGAAGTGTACTAATTCAAAGGGTGGAGAAACAACCCATCAGTTTTCCTGTCTTCTTTCCATGTTTTCAGTATTTCATTGACAGAAGGCAAGTTTGAATCATAAGAATCACTAATGCTATCAAGTAATATGTCAAGTTCTTCCTCATCATCTTCACTGCCATCACACAAATCGAAAGTGGAGAGCTCATTGTTGGAACGATCTGAAAGCTTGTCAGTCTCTAAAACACCTTCAGAAAGACTCAGTGACCAAGAGGCCAGTTTGGAATCACTCTCGACCTTCATGTTCAAGCTAGCATGGTTTATAGGAGTCTTATCCGACCACTCGTCACGATGGTCTGTGAAGCGATCTGGGTGAAGCTTCAAATGTTCCATGTTTTCGGAACCAGGAAGTTGTAATCCATCTGTTGCATCATGGTCGCGGACTACAGACTGGGAGGTGTTTTCTGGTATGCCAGGTTTGCAAAGAGACTGCAGTGATCTTGACAAGTTCGAGACTGTGGCTTCTGATGCATTACAGTTGCTAAGAGCATCCGACAATTTCTTCAAGTTATTCGAACAAATGCTGTCCGTGTTCGCTTCTAAAAGTTCTGTCCATTGCCTTTCACTTACTTGAAATGAAGCATAACTCATGGCTTTAACCAAGGTGACAGCCTGCTCATAGTTCTCTTGAATCATAAGTTGCAATATCATTTCTGTGAACAACAGCGGATGGGGAATTTGTCCAGCCTCCAAGATTGTGTCAAATGCATGATCTAATAGATACCGCTGAAAGATAAGATTGAAGCAAATTAGTTCTGGTACCATAATTAGGACTTTCAGGAACCAGAAGGTTATAAATTCAATCTAAAGGTGCTACCTAGAAATTAATTTTTTATGGGTTTTCTTGACAGCCAAATATTGTAGGGTCAGGTCAGGTGGTATGTCCCGTGAGAATCATCGAATTGGACGTAAGCTGACCCGACCTTTACAGATAAAAATAAATAAATAAATAAAGGTGCAGGTAAAATTAAAAGGTTGATACTGAGAATAAACCAGCAACGAACACGGCATGCATTTTGTAAGAATTGTGTTGCATATATCATGCTGGCTAAAGGTTCTAGAATCTATATTTTTTGATAGGAAACGATACATTCATTGATAAATGAAAATTACAAATGCGTCAATATCATGGTTGCAAAAAGTTCTAGAATCTATATCAATGAAAGAATTTTTTTTACCTTCCCAGCTCTGGATGCTTCTACAAGTAGCATTGCATGTTTACTTTGATCAAGCCGGTATCCAGACAGAGCCATTTCTCTGTATACGTTTTCAAAATATTCCCACTGGAGTGCACTAGCAGCCGCCTCGAGCATTGCGCCATACGTATATTCATCTGGGACTATAGAACGAACAGTACTACTCTGGGAGGAATGATCAGCTTTTCTCTTTACTTCCTCAAATAAATCTTTGGCTTTAGAAAACATATCATTTCCGCCATAAACTTTAAGCATGGTATTAATGAGCCCTATATTTGGTGCACAATTTTGCTTCATGTACTTGAAAATAGATATGCAATCATCAATATGTCCACCATCAAAGGAAGATAAGATCATGCCAGTGAAGGTCACTACCAACGGTTTCATGTGTGATAACGTCTTCATTTTTTCAACCTGCACCATATTTAATGATTAAAAAAACAAGAACTTCCTAGCCTGCTATTATTAAAATTAAAGTAATGTAACACCCAGTTATGCGATCATATTAATAAAGGGCCTATATGAAGGTTTTTAACAGCCATATTAATGCCAACAAGAGCAAAGCTCTAACAGCATCTTGTACAACTTAGTACTCAGGTTCGAATCCCTCACCCCAAAATGTTGTTGAATAAAAAAAAACAATCATATAACTGAATAAGTAAACATACATTTAACGATGAACCTACCTCTACTAATGCATCTCGCCACCTCCCATTGTAGCATAGACAACGAGCTAGTTCATAATAGACACTGGCAGATCCAACAACTCCTCTTTGTTCCATATCCCTGATAGCTTCAATAGCTCCATTGACATTTCCTTCCTCCCAAAATGCTTTGACAAGAACTACAGTCACAAGTCAGAGGCATATTAAGTCAAAGGGTCAAGATAACTACCGTTTCTAGAAGACATACAAACGAAACTACCTCTGTAAGTGTTTGCCTTAAGTGTTTCTCCACTCTTCTTCATTGTCGTAAACAGCTTGTGGACATGCTCGTACTTTCCAGATTTCAGCATTACCTTTCAATAATCATTTACAGTAAGGCTTGAACATCAATATCTCAGGGACAGACAAATTTCAAGTGACATGCTTTCTCCCATTCAAAACATCAGAGAAGTATCCTCTTTATTAAGAAGATTAAACATCAATCCTACAGTTTACTAGAAAACAAATCCAAAAATATCATGGACGGTCTAACTAGTTATCAGCTCTGCTCAACAGAAAAGCATTGAAGTGTGTGTATGTCAGAGATAACCTCGGAATGAAAATTATCTGGCACTTGTATACAATATCCACGATTCCTCCCCTAGTCCAAGAGACAACAAGGTTTTAAGTTACAAGCCTACTGCTTTGTTCTCCAAACACATAGGAATAGATTTCATTTCTTGACATGAAATTCTGAAGAAGAAAAAAAATAAAAATAAAATAAAATAAAAAATCTGATGGGATCCATACTAAGGGCATATTAATAAATATATGGAGAGCTTGTTAGGCTATTCGGTTATAAATAGAGGTAGTGGGTAAGGGTCTGAGGTATCAAGTATTTTGGCCATTTTGGTATTAGGCTTGAGAGAGTATTCTAAGAAATGGGAGGGTTCCAAGTACCTATAATTATTTAGTTAGCTTGTATCCTGGTTATTTCGTAATTCAATAAAGCTCGGTTCTTATCAAATCCCACTCTCAATATACTATGCAAATAACATGATAACATAAATTGTACAGATAAATGTCCTCCAAAACCCCTAAAGCACACAAAATTCTCCAAGGGGAACAAAAACTCAACAAATCAGTGAAGTTCCTCAAGCACATACAGGACAGAAAGCTAACGCAAGTGGATATAATAAATCCAAAAATATATCATTGACAACTAGTTATCATGGAGGGTCTAACAGTTTATTCATAAAAAGATTACGAACTTACTAATTTGTCATTATTATTCTTGAAATCCCCCTGTTTTGTTTATTATCTTAAAAAGTACCTTCAATTGTGCAAATAGACCTGTGTTTGTTTGTGTAGGCAAGCTAATAGTTTTATTTGACAGATCCTAAATCCCCAGAAGTTATCTTCGACATTTTTAGATCTTTTATGGTTCAATCCCAAGAGAATGCTCTTGAAAGGTCTAAATTTAAGAATACCATTTTGGATTCATATTGATCGAAAAAGAAATGAAATGAGTATATTTTTTGTCTCATTAATTTTCATTTTAGGGGAAGAAATAGATAATGGAAGTTGAAGAAGAGGAAGAATTTTGTTTGGATATGACTATTGTACCCACTATTATAACATTAAACGCAAAGAAGCGAGAAGTTCAATTCAAGGAAATAGAATGTAGCAAGTACCTCCATAGAAAGTCCATATGTTGCTCCATTAGGTTTCAAACCACTCTTTCTCAATTGTTTGAACACCCAGTATACACTTTTCCACTCATGGGTGGGAATGCATGCGTTCAAAATCTAGCAAGAATTTTGGAGGGGATTAGCTACTTATACAAGTATTTCAAAAAGTGCTTGTAATACTTGCCATTTCTAGGAAATGAGGGCAATCCAGGACACATTATGAGATAGCATAAAAATTTCGAGTACTTTTGTCATGCCAAAAACATTACTGAAAATTGAAAAATGCAAGGGCATGTCAAGATGCTACATTACTCTCTTACAGCATTATATATAACAATGTCGGGTTCAACGGTAGGATCCCAAGCTTTGCGGTACTTGTTCCTAATTTTTTTAGGCGGTTGCTGCCTCATGTATTCAATTACTTTCAGCAACTGTTTCAAGAGACCAGCTTGACCCAACGTAACAGCAATACTGTGATATGCAGCCATATCAGGATATATCTGGACATCTCCCTGAATAAGGCAACTATAACATATCTAAGAACATCGCATAAATATAGAAAAAGTTCTTAGAATATCAAAAGACAAAGGCACACAAGCATTACACGCATCAAATTGAATATCTGAAGGGCTTCCTGAGGTTTCCTTGCCATCCCTAGAACTGCTAAAAGCTTTGTATAGACAAATCTGCAAAGGCAGAAGTTTTTAGTAATAAAACAAGACCCATTTCATCATTTAACTCAAAAAAAAAAAAAAAAACTAGCATATTGATCAATTCATCAAACTTGAGGAAAGTTCTTTAGAAAGAAACTAGCATATTGATCAATTCATCAAAAAAAAAAAAAAAACTAGCATATTCACCATTCTAAATTTTCACATATAAATTCAGTATGGATCAACAAAACATACCTGCTTTTAGAATGACTGTGACTTTTAAGATTGTACACCCATTCGACCACTGACAATGCCTGTTTCCAACATCCCTTAGCACCAAGGGCCTCCAAAATTTTAAGCAGCTGACCTTCATTAAACTGCAATCCTGACTGAATCATCATCCTTGAGAATTTCCAGTCTCTCGTGGAAATTTCCCTCGAACTGAGCCTGAAAATAATTGTTGATATGTCTTTGAGCTATCTTACCCTACAATTAGTCGATTATATTATAGGGTCTCGCTACCGATTAGTGAGTCGGGGTATGATAGACCACCCATCAAACATGTGTACCAGCGAAGACGTAAACCTCGCTAGAGCGAACTATCAGCGAAGACACAATCTTCGAAAGCGACGACAACTAACAAGACTTAAGCTACGCCAGGACCAACTCGCAGATTAGACATAGCTTCGTTAATATGACCAATGTTCGCAACGTTCTTTATTACAAAGAAAGGATTGTCTTACCGGCTTCATCCCCAACGATCCACTTAATTTTGGAAATTTTCCATTCATCTCCAGTGGCTGGACATGGGGGAGTGCTACGAACTCTACACCGCATCCAACGAGAATTTTTCTGGTCAGGAATGAAGCAGCGAATACGACGGTTCGTCAGCGAATGCCCCATCTGTCAACAAGCTAAGTACTTAGCCTTATCGCCCGCCGGTCTACTTCAGCCGCTACCTATACCGGAGAAAATATGGGAAGATATTTCCATGGATTTCGTGACAGGGTTGCCTAAGTCAAATGGTTTTTCCGCGATTTTGGTAGTAATTGATCGTCTCTCTAAATACGCTCATTATATAGCGATTCAGAATCCTTTTACTGCCTTATCCTTGGCTCAGATATTCGTCCAGGAAATAGTTCGCTTGCATGGAGTGCCGCGAAGCATTGTCTCCGACCGGGATCCTACTTTCACGAGCATTTTTTGGAAGCAATTGTTCAAGGCTCAAGGTGTGAAATTGAAGTTCAGCACGGCTTATCATCCTCAAACCGACGGACAAACGGAGGTTGTGAATAGAGGAATGGAAACATATTTGCGTTGTTTCGTTATGAACTGCCCTAAACAATGGTCTCGTTGGTTACCATGGGCGGAGTATAGCTACAATACAGCTTTTCACTCGGGTTTAAAGATGTCCCCTTTCGAGGTGGTTTATGGCCGGGAACCGCCCGCGTTGATGACTTATCAATCATCTTTGGCGGTAGCGAATGCGGTAGACAAGTCTTTATTAGAACGCGATGTACAATTTTCGAAAATAAAGAACAATTTACATCAGGTGCAACAGTATATGACCGAGATAGCGAATGGAAAACGACGCGACGTTTCGTTCAAATAAGGGGACTGGGTGTATTTACGCCTAAAACCTTACCGACAAGGCTCGTTGTATCACGCCATCAACACGAAACTTTCGCCACGTTACGTGGGACCTTTCCAGGTCGACGAAGTTATTGGGAAAGTAGCATATCGATTGTTGTTACCTTCTAATGTAAAAATACATCCGGTCATTCATGTGTCTCAGTTACGTGCAGCGGTTGGCCCTACTTTCAATGTCACTCCAATTCCAGCAAACATAGCTGCGGATTTTTCCTATATTTTGGAACCTGAGGCCTTGTTGGGAGTGCGAAGTTCATCTACGAATCCAGCGGAGTTCGAAGTCTTAATTCAGTGGTCAGGAACGCCGCCATCTGATTCAACTTGGGAAGAAATGAGCGAAATGATATCTCAGTTTCCTTTGTTTCACCTTTAGGACAAGGTGAAAGTATGGGGGTCGGGTAGTGATAGACCACCCATCAAACATGTGTACCAGCGAAGACGTAAACCTCGCTAGAGCGAACTATCAGCGAAGACACAATCTTCGAAAGCGACGACAACTAACAAAGACTTAAGCTACGCCAGGACCAACTCGCAGATTAGACATAGCTTCGTTAATATGACCAATGTTCGCTATAGCGAAGTTAGTTAGAAGTCAGTTAGATATCTTGTTAGGCGGGTATGACAGTTCGGTTAGTTGAATTGTATAAATAGACTAAGAGAGTTAGTTGTTCGGGAGGAGATAATTCTGTAATATTGATCAAGGAGAATCAATAAAGAGTTGGAGAGTTCTTTCTTTTGTGTTTGTCAATTACTTTACATTTCTCGTTGCGAGCTCTATCAGGGTACCTGTCTCAAAACCTAGTCGAACTATGTAATTGAGTTTATATTTGCGTATTGACCTTTTATGTACCGGGTTATACATTGTATTAGGGTATTATGACACTACCCTATATATATTGTCCTAAAAGCCCTTGCCTCGTTTGACCAATCATTTACATCCTTAAATCCTAGCTAAAACAGTTATCTCCTCTTTGGATGTAGCTAATACAACCTTAGTTGTTATTTCGGTTTTTTCATAACAAAATAGTAAAGTTGCTATGGAAATTGATCAGAAACCGAGCTTAAACCATTACAAACCTGTCAACAAGGAAGCGGATAACCTCTCCGTCACCGCGCCTCCGCTTCACAGCGTCATCACGGCCAGTTTCAGTCACTAACCACTCCTCTTTCAATTCCACATCGTCGTCCAAAGCCCACGCCAATTCCTCGAGCTTACGAGCCTCGAAGAGCTTCCTCAGCTCTCTCAAGCTCTCCTTCTTCAGATGATCCCGATTGTACCCTGTTCTAAACTCAGCGAGTTCTTGGAGGTGGTCAACTCCTTCCAGTCTCTCCCAAGGCCTTCCGGCTGGTTTTGCCTCGATGGCCTTGGAGAACTCCCTGTACTCGCTTCTCAGCGTCAGGAAATGAGACTCGTCGGCGATGAGCTGCTTCTGGGAGTCGGAGAGCGGCGGCGAGTGGTCGGAGGGTTGCCGTCGCTTGAGCTTCCGGTTGTGCTTCTGGATTTGTTTGTTGCGGAGGGAGCGGAGGATTTTGGGAGTGGGGAATACGTCCTTTTGGAGGAGCGTTCGCTTGATTTTCTCAATATCTGGCTCGAACTTTGGAGCGTTCGTGCACATTGCTTCCATTTTTCTGAAGCAAAAATTGCAGTGAAATTGCTCACCACCCCGGATAAGTGCAGCCAAGAACGAGAGCAACCTCTGGATGATATTTATTTTGGCTAAATTATAGAAAATATCCCTAACTATGCGGGTTGTGTAAAAAATGTCCCGAACTATGAAAAGTTTCAAAAATATCTCTAACTATGCGGGTTGCTCAACACCCCGGATAAGTGTTAGTTTTACCTAACCAAAGTCTTTAGTTTGTTGTATTATTGCGACTAATCAAAGTTGTATATACAGTCTCTTACGTTGTACTCTCAAATCAATTTTACCAAAATATAGTGATCGTGTTGTAATTCATTCTTACACTCCAATTATTTTTATGGTATCAGAGCCCTAAAATGTCTAATCGACTATTAGAGGGTTTTTTTCTTCTCGATTCTCACTTTCGCGCATCAATTGAATATTCAAGCGAACATAGTTCGTCTAATCTAAGCGATGGATTACAGTCTATGAAGACTACAAATTCAACACAATGAACCTTGACGAAGAAAATTTCCTGCTTTGGAAATTGTAGGTTCCAACAGCCTTAAAGGGTCATGGGCTTCTCAAATTCGTTGATAAAAATGCATCAGTTCCGTCTGATTCATTTCTGGTGCAAGCTCCCCCGATTCAACTTATGGAAATCAATGACGTATAGTAGAAAATCATGCGTATGAACAATGAATGCGCCAAGATAGCTTGATTACAACTTGGTTGATGGGTTTGATATCGAAGTCTCTTCTCCAAAAAAATGCTTGATTGCAAGAGAAGCCATCTAGAAATTTGGCTAGAGTAATTGATCTAAAATCAAAATTAGAAAATATGAAGAATAGTGGATAGAAACTTGAAGAGTATTTTGCAAAGATTAAAAGTCTGTTGGTTCTCTATCTACTGTTGGTCGAAAAATCTCTCATGATGATCACATTATGCATATCTTGATGGGGTTAGGATCATAATTTGATCCCATTATATCAGTAATAAGTGAGAAAGATGACACGTCTTCTCTTCAAGAGGTGTATTCTCTCTTGCTTCAACAAGAAAATAGAATTGCAAGAAATACTCAAATTAATCCAGATGGTACTTTTCCATCGATTAATCTCATGTCTCAACATTCGTCAAAGAATGTTCAAGAAATATCGAGTCACTCAGAGCACAAGAAAAAAAATTGAAAAAGGCAAAGACACAATAATTTGGGTAACAAGAAACCTCAATGCCAAATATGTGGAAAATTTGAACACACAACAAAGTAATATTATTATCGATTTGAAAGAAGTGGTCAAGATTCAAATCAAAGTTCAAATTCTGGATCTTATTCGAATAGGCAGACTGAACAACCTCAAATGAATGTATATATGGTGCATCATGATCTTAATCAAGACACTTAACGGTACCCGTACTCAGGAGCATCTAATCATGTAACAAATGACTTCTCCAACCTGTCAATATCTTCACCATATCAAGAAGGAAATCAAGTGCATATTGGGGATGGTTCAGGTTTGTAAGTCTTAAACATTGGAACTTCTTTTCTTACAAAACCATATGAGTCCTCTAATATTTTTCAGCTAAAAAATTTACTACATGTTCCGTCTATCTCATGGAATCTTATTAGTGTGTCTAAATTTGCCAAAGATAATCAAGTCATTTTTTAGTTTCATCATTTCTCTTATTATGTGAAGAATATCAGTAGTGGAAAAATTCTTCTTCAATGGAAAGTGGTTGATGGATTATATGCATTTCAGTTGGACAAGACTCATCCCAAAAGTTCCAAGAATGGTTCTTATGTGTCTTCAGTCTTTCTCTTATCTAATTTCTCAAATAAATCTCTAGCTTGTCTTACTATTTTTGATATATGACACAATAGGTTAGGTCATCCTGCAAAAACTATTGTAAAAAGCATTCTGAATAGTTGTAATATTGAATTCAAATCAAATACAAAATACAGTTTGTGTCACTCTTGTGCAATGAGAAAGGCTCATAATCTTCCTTTTATCCTTCTATAACTTTGTATAGACCTCCTTTAGATTTAATTATTACTAACACTTGGGGGTCATTTTTACAAAATATCTAGAAATAGATATGGTTATTATCTTAGTTTTGTAGATGTTTACTTTAGATATACATGATCTATTTCTTAAAGGCAAAATATGAGACTCTATCTACTTTTATTACTTTTAAAAAGTTTGTAGAAAAAGTAACTGGTTGCTCCATTCGCTGGTTTCAAAGTGGTAATGTTGGAGAGTTTAGAGTTTTAACACCTTTTTTTTAGAGAAATGAGATAGAACATTGTTTTATTTGTTCACATATACGTCTCAATAAAATGGGATTGTTGCACGTAAATATAGAAAAATAGTTGAAATGGGATTAACCCTTCTAAACCATTCTTCTTTGTCTTTGGAATATTGAGATGATGCCTTTGTTACTGTTGTATATTTGATAAATCGACTTCCAACGATTGTCCATCAATTAACTCCTTTAGAAAAATTATGTCAAATGAAATCAGAATATACAGTGTTGAAGAGCTTTGATTGTTTATGTTTTCATTCCTTAAGACCTTACAATAACCATAAAATTGAGCCTCGGTCAATCTCTTGCTTATTTCTTGGGTATAGTCAAATACATAAAGGATATAAATGTTTGTCTTCAACATGACGTTTGTATATCTCCAAACATGTCCTCTTTGATGAGACATATTTTCCCAAATCTCTATGTGCTCTTTCTTCAAAAGAAACAATGATTAATAATCAAATATCCATTGGATTGTTTATTACACCTAGTGCAACAACTTGTACCCATGTTTCAATTATGCCTGTCATATCTCAAAGTGTACCTTATGTACACCAAGTGAATGACCAATGTCTTTCTCAACCAATTCAAAGTACTCTTCTACGTACTCCTTCCATCATTCCAACTAGTTCTCAACAAATAAAATTAGTTTCTCCTAATTCCTAATTAAATCAATTTGACCAAAATGAAAATGAAAACTTGTCTGATACTCAAGTATCTCCCCTAATTTCCCCCTCGAATAATCTTTAACCTCTAGTAGAACCAGTTGAAATTTCCAAGTTCTTCTTGTTAGGATCTCACAAATGTCCTACATTGGAAAGTGGGAGAGTCCAACATCAATATAAGAGAGATATGGGTTACTCCCCTCATTGTCAATTGGTTTTGAGGTGGAACCCCAGATTATCTCACATGGTATCAGAGCCCATAAAGCCCAAACGGGTATTCAGTCCAATAAAATGAAATTGAGATCCGATTCAAGATT
>JBBMEF010003636.1:0-26563 GCA_037832685.1 Sicyos baderoa | reverse complement strand
TATTCGAACCCGGATTGGATTTTAATTTAATTATCTACTCATTAAATTTCAAACTAAATATCTTAGCTTATCTTAAAGAGAGTTGGTTGGTAAATGTATTTGTAGACATCTTAGCTTCTCAAACTAAATATCCCTTAATTTAAGGGATTTGTAGTTATTTAAATTAAACCGGAGATCATTTTCAAGAAAATAGAAGATAATTTATTTAAGGAAATATTTGATCCAATGTAACTTAATTGAATGCAATTTGATTTTTATCTTGAAAATATATATATATATAGTTGTTGAAAGATCTGTTGGAAAATATTAATTAATGCATTATCGAATTGAAAGTCCAAGTTCAAAGACGATTCCTATAAAGGAAAAAAAAAAAAAAAAATCTTGTAATTCAATTTGGAAAGTGCGTTGATTTTGGATTTTTTTATTCGTTAGTGTATCATTATTTCATCAACCTAACGAAATCTAAGGACACGTTTGGCTCATAAACAAATGAGAAGTTGGAAAGGAATGTGGACCAATTTATGTTTGGTCGATGGACTTTTCACCCAACTCCACGAGTGGATCCCACGTTTTTATTTAAATATTAAAATATTAAAAAATTATTCAATATATATTCTTTTTATTTAAATAAATATTTCAACAATTCTCTTTCAATTACATCAAACATAACTTTATTATTAAAAAACTTTTAAATATCAATTTTTTTATTTAAGCAAATATTTGATCGAATGTAACTTAATTGAATGCAATTTGATTTTTATCTTGAAAAAAATATGTATATAGTTGTTGAAAGATCTGTTGGAAAATATTTGTAGATGATAAATGAATGGACCAGATTTGATCAAGTAAAATAAACAGCTTACAATAGGAAGAATGATGATTCTATCAATTTTGATTCTTACCATTATCTTCTGGGCAGTGTGTTCTTCCTTTCTCTGCCAACAAAATTGGAGAAATTTCTTGTCTTCAATTTTGATCAACAAATTTCAATTTGAGTTCCTAAAAATCTCACAAAAAATGGCTTTACAGCCCAGTTTGTCTTTTCATCGTTCGCCATGTATTTCTCCTTCCCATTTTGCCCCTCCATTTCGGTCTCTACGCTTCAAGCCTCACAATCTCCTTCTTCAGGTCAGTTTTCATGTTTTCTTTTCATTAATGATTCGATTTCTCTCATGGGTTGTACGTTTGTTATCAATTATGAGTGAATTTTGAGGGATTGGGAATTTTTTATATCAGTGACTAGTGACTGTTCGGGCCAGCTTGCGCGCACCTCGACTAATGTCACATGTCATACCGCCTGATCCTACAACATTTGGATGCCAAGAAAACCCGAAATTAGAATTATTGTGTTTTGGAAGATTTGTCAACTAGGATACTGATTTTAATTGTTGGATTTCATTTATAAATGGTTTTTGAGATGAACCCTTTATGAAATTATGGCAATTGTTACTGGCAAAATATAATGAAATTGCCATAATTAAAAATAAGAAACAATTGCATTGCCATAATTTCATTATAAATAAGAAACAATGGCTTATAATGAAATTGTTTCTTAAAAAAAAAAAAAAAAAAAAAAAAAAAAAAAAAAAAAAAATTGTTACTGGCAAAATATAAAACTTTCAAAGGGCGTAATTACAACATCCTGCATTTGGCTGGATATCTATTCCCTCCATAGTGTCTGCAATGGCCATTCTTCCCGTTTTTTGTTTTTGTTTACTTCAGTTTAAACTGGGCTGATATTTTTTACAACACCTACTCATCTCGATCTCTTTTCAAACCCGTAAACAAAAGTTGTTCTTGAAATTATTTTTGGTTGTCTAATTACTTGTTTGATAAGCTTGTTTTCTTTTCAACTTAAGATAATTGTTGTCTTTATAACATTATCGACATCCTCCACGATTTTAAAATACAGTTAAACAAAAATAACTGCAAAAATTAATTTCTTTTATTTCAAATCTTAAAACTGTTTCAACTAACAAACTAAAACAAACATCAAAGTTGACAATGTCCGACATATATAGATTGGCAATGCGCGGCAGAAAACGACGAAACATGCACAAAATCTATGAAATTTGATAAAAAAAAAAAATTTTGTAGGAATAAAAAATATTTTATATTCTACCTTATATATAAAGATGATTAATATTTTTAAATAATTAAAAGACATTTTAAATAGGTAACATGTTTGTAATTTAGAGTGTGACTTAAGAGTACCGTCCAAAAATGATTTTTTCCTTAAGCCACACCTTAAGGTAGTATAATTAGAATAAAAGTAATTGTATTATATGCACAGTTATGTATATATACGTGCCATAAAATAATATTCTGCTAACCTAACTAACATTCTTTAATCCGACAAAAAGCTTTATTAATTTTTAATTTAAAATCTGTGCACTTTTTTCTTTATTTGTGGGAGAGTGGTAAATCTTACAAACATGAATTATAAAAAAAACATAAGGGGGAATTTTAAACGTAAAATTCTTAAATAGGAAGAAAATAAAATGAGAGAGTATGCACAAAATTTAAAAAAATACATTGTTAAAATAAATTAATTAATGGATAAGAATGTTAGCTAGAGAGCCTGCTTACTTTTTTGTTTTATTATTTTTATTTGTTTTAGAAGAACAGTGATAAACAATGTTGGTTTATATATATATATATATTTTTCGAGTTAGCTTGCGCATACCTCTATTAATGTTATAGAGTGTATCTATTTGATCTTATAACATTTTGATATTAAAAAAATCTATATTAAATTATTTTTTGGACGGTTGACCATCATAAATTGAGTTTATTATCTCTTGATTTTTCAAGACCCTCTTAATTACTAAGTCACTCCATAATGATTTTAAATTATTAATTATTAAATTTCTCCATATTTAGTGTTTCATGATCTCCATATATCCCACCACTTTGATAACCACCATCCATTAATTAATTCAGTTAAAAAGTTATTATTCTAATGGTAGATATAACTTACACTGAGATGGTAGAGAAAGATGGACGGAAAAACTTCATAGAGTTTTCTATGATCTTTCTTTTAAGTTTGTTGGTCCCCTATACCCGCCTTTCTAGTAATAAACCACACCATTTGAGATAGAAAAGGTAAGGGTCTAGAAGAACCAAGAACTTGGATGTCGCTGCCTATGTGTTACAATTCGGTGTACATTGACTTTCTCTCAATTACCAAAAACAATGGCTAGAAATACGCTAATTTAATAATTACGTTTCTGCTGCAGGGGATTAAATTTAGTAATCACATTTAGTTTTGTGTGTTAGATTTCTAACACTTCCAATCAAATCTCAGAGCAATTCTTCTATAAATTTCACATTAACCTCATCATTCAATCATTACTAACCAATTCTTTATCCAATAGTTAATTAACTTAACTATAACAAATGTTTGAATAAGTAATTACCCAATTACCACCCACGTTAAAAAACAAATAAGGATTAATTAACCAACTACTATTAATCTTTTCACTATTTTCAACGAATCAAAACAACTACGTATCACTTTACTTTGAGAGAAATATAACATGATAGCCTTTTGTAATAATATCACCAATGATACATTGCAGCCAAGATTCAACATTTTACTCAAAACTTACTAAACACTAAATAGAAAAAGAAAAAAAAAACAGCAACTTCGAGTTTCATATACATTCATAGATTTTAGGCTTAGAGATTATAATATTAGATCATAGAGTCAGTTATCACTTTGTTGGTTTGACCACCACCACCCCGACTCCTCCGCGGTCGAGGAACGCGTCTGCTAAACCTGCTGTCTCGCCCCTACAAAATTACAAATCCATTATAGAACTACTCATCGAACTTTATTACATACATAATTGTTGATGTCAAAATCTGGCCTTTAGGTCAACTGGTAAAATTTGTATCGGGAACGAGAACCTGCAAGACAGAAAAATGCTAGACACCGGTGTGCTGCGAGCCACGTCGCCTCTGATGCCTAAGTCAGATGAGGAGTAGAGTATTAGACTAGTTTAGTTGTCCAGGGTTGATTCCAACTTACCTCTTTTTTGCTCATCCTTCCCTTTTGTAGGTCGTGACCCATTTGCCCGCTCTCCCGCTTTTCGAACTCCCCTATTTTTTGCTCCTCCTTCCCTTTTGCAGGCCGAGACCACTTCGCCCGCTCTCCTGCTTTTTGAACTCCCCTCTCATCCACAATTCTCCCTCTTCCCGTAGGAACTGCATAAGCTTACCTCGTCTTTCGCGGATGAGATTTATTCGTTCGGCGAGGTCTTGTTGCCTATGATGGGCCCGATCCCCTCTTGGTAGGCCCGAGTCAGGGATGAGCCGCTAGACTTATCATGGGCCTAGAGCAGTCGAAGTGGGGGCATGTCCACTTAACTCCGTGGGGTTTTTCTTCGGCTTTCGAGGTTTTACCTTGGGCTTCATCTCAGATCCGGGAGCTTTAACCTAGACACTTGGTGTTCCCCATTGGTCCCTAGGTGCTCCCCATTTGTCCCTAGAAGCTTCCCATTGGTCCCTAGGTGCTCCCCATTGGTCCCTAGGTGCTCCCCTTTGGTCCCTAGGTGTTCTCCGTTGGTCCCTAGGTGCTCTTTGTTGGTCCCTAAATGCTCCGCATTGGTCTATAGGAGCTCCCCATTGGTTCCTAGGCGTTCTCCATTGGTCCCTAGAAGCTCTCCATTGGCCCCTAGGTGCTCCCCATTGGTCCCTAGGAGCTCTCCGTTGGTCTTTAGGTGCTTCCCATTGGACCCTAGGTGCTTCTCATTGGTCCCTAGGTGCTCCCCATTGGTCCCTATGAGTTCCCCATTGGTCACTAGTAGCTCCCCTATTGGTTCATAAGTGCTCCCATTGGTCCCTAAAAGCTCCCCATTGGTCTTGAGGTGCTCCCCATTGGTCCACAACAGCTCCGTATCGACTATTCTCGGGCCCATTTAGATTGGGCCTTAACGAACTATCCGGCCCAAGTATCATAAAAATCCTCATACAACAGTTGCCCTCTACTTCCAAGGTTGTGCTTAAGTGTCGTGAGTAGGAATGCTTGGGAGCATGCTACATTGGGACGAATAGGAGCTCGTCTAGCTGTCGTAGAGCTTCCTCTGTTGGAAACTACTCTGAGGTTGTGAGGTGCATGTAGGATTTTTGGTTACTCCATTGGTGGTGTGGTATTAGAAAACATCCTTATACCATTCTCAAAAACCTATATAAGGAGGAGTTCTTCTCATTCCATCTTCACTCTCATTTTCCTTTCTAAGGTATTCATTTCCTTCCATTTTCTTTCTTCTTGTCTTTCGTCTCGTCTCGTTTACTTATCATAATCAAGATGAATTCTGATTCGGATTATGTCTGTGAGGATGAAACTCGAGATTTTGAGGGTTTAGTTCCTTTGCCGAGTGGATTTAGCTCCCCATGTCCCTCCGATGTGAGATCTAGTATGTCCAAACGTCGTTTGTCAAAGATTCAAGCAGTCTATGACTTTCCTCTTGACGTCTTAACTCGTCTTCCTGCTACTCATGAGTTAGCCGTCGCTCCTCCGGAGGGCTGGGTGGCGGTGTATGCTGACATGCTGAGGAGGGGCGTCCGATTTCTTATGGTGCCGGCCCTCGGGGAAGTATTGAGCATGCTTGGTCTCGCTCCCGCTCAACTTACTCCCAACTTTTAGACGGTGTTCTTTGGGTGTCACGTTTTATGGGGTGACGTAGGGATGAGGGGAAGTTTTGGTGCTTCCGACTTCTGGTCATTATACTGAGCAAATCGTCACTAGGATAGAAAGGTAGGATACTACCTAGCTCCACGCCCTCCTTATTCCCGTCAGCTTATTTCTACCCCTGAGACTCTTAGCGGGTGGCGAGTCAAGTGGTTCTTTGTCGGAGGTTCGTGGAAAGAAACGTGTCATTCTCGCTTTGGTTTTAACATCCCAACCAAGTACGGGGAAAAAGGTAAGCTTCCCACCTTGGTCGGGGTTTGTTAGTTTGTATGGAATCTTACTTTAGGTCTTTTTCTTGTTCATTTTTCAGTGAAGCTTAAACTTTGAGTGCGGGCCGAGGTGGAGGATTTTTTGGTACGAATCTTAGCTCTTGCAGACCACGAGAGAGAGGGTGCAAATCTTATCACTCTTCGTTCTCTTAGTGTTTGCCACCTTCTTCGAGCACAGGTCCACCCTACATTTCTCTTTGTTTTAGTGACTGTTTCAAGAGGCTGGCAATTATTTTTCTTCCTTTGTAGGTACCAATATGGAGGATGATAACTACACCAGCACCGATGGAGAAGTGAGATTTGACATGATGGATTGCCCCGCGTATGATCCTACCCAATTCGCAGTAGAAGACCTCATCTTGGATACCATTATCACCGACATGTTTGGCGGCCAGACCGCCCTGACCCCTAGAGGAGCGGAGTCTCGTCCTAACCGAAGCGAGATGGGCTATGAGCGCCCCAGCCAGCGCCCTCGACGGGATTCACCGCTTCAAGCTGCACCGATGGCGAACTTCAACTTTGGGGTGCCTAGGGGGCCATACACCACTACCTCTAATGTGGTTGAGTCTTTGATCGTGGCTATGCAATCCTGGAATGGGGTTCAAGCAGCGTCCCAACCGCCAAGAAACGATGACCCTCTTTACTCTATCGATCAAGGTTTTTGGTTCATGCAGTCGGTACGTAGCTTTTACTCCAGTGTACATTTTTCACGCTTCTTGCCTAGTGACTCCCTATTTGACCTTAGACTTGCTCTAAACAGTCTTTCTTACACCTGGCTCATGGGCTTCGTGCGGTGACGGCGGAGTTGGTCCATATTTGCTCTACTTATGAGGACGGTAATGCCTCTACTCGAATGCGGGCTAAGCTGGCGACTGCTTTGGAAGCTCAGAGGAATGTTGAGACCTCTTTACAAGCTACAAATGCCAAACTGGCAGTCGCGAAGCAAAATCTAGCTACCACGGTGGCGTGACTCTCCACTACGAACAAGGATTTGAAGAAAGCGAGATCTTCGATCGAACGCCTTACCCGTGAGCTGGAGAACGTAAAGAACTAATGGAGCGACGCTGTTTAACTTGCTGAGGCAGTCAAAACATCTCCGGCCTTTCGTGTGCTTCAGAGAGAGGCGATTCGGAAGGGGGTCGCGTGGGCTTCTAAGCAAATCCGCCAGCACCTGGAGTTAGGGGCTACCAACTTGCTACCAAGCTTCGACCGTGCTTGGGAGAGGAACTATCCATCCTCCAGCACTCCGGTTAGCTCTTTCAATTCATGCTCTATTGTTGTTCTTACTTCGCCCAGTAGTGAAAACTCTGTTCGTCCTGTTCACGTTCCTTATACTGACGAGAGATTTTTCCAGGGTGTGCCAGAAAGCGACGAACCACTGAGTAGCAGGGACCCGCGGCGTTCCTACCATAGGTCCCATTCTGGCGCACCGGGGTCAAGTAGGAAAGGTGGTACACTCTAGACGGTTCGAATAGGTCTTGTTGTGCCCGCGTGCCTATGTTGGTGGATGTAGTTTGATATTGTTATGTTATTATGGTGAACTATCTTGTTGCAGCCGCACTCCTGTGGTGGTGGATGCGACTTTCTATCTTTATGTTATTCTATTGTACTATCTCGTTGTAACCACTCCTCTTTGGTGGTGGATGTGATCTTATATCTTTACGTCACTCTGTTGTATTATCGTTGTTTCGAATATATGAAATATTTTCTTGGACCTACGATTGCTTCCCAATACAAGGAACCCGAGTGACGGAGCATTGAGACGTAAAGATAGAAGATCACATCCACCACCAAAGAGGAGTGGTTTCAACGAGATGGTACAATAGAATAACATAAAGATAGAAAGTCGCATCCACCACCACATGAGTGCGGCTGCAACAAGATAGTTCACCATAATAACATAACGATATCAAACTACATTCACCAACATAGGCATGCGAGCACATCAAGACCTCCTCGAACCGTCTAGAATGTACCACCTTGCCCGCTTGACCCCGGTGCGCCAGAATGGGACCTCCAGAAGGAACACCGCGGGTCCCTGCTACTTAGTGGTTCGTCGCTTTCCGGCGCACCCTGGAAAAATCTCTCGTCAGTATAATGAACGTGAACAGGACGAACGGAGTTTCCACTACTGGGCAAAGTAAGAACAAGAGTAGAGCATGAATTGAAAGAGCTAACCGGAATGTTGGAGGACGGATATATCCTCTCCCAAGCACGGTCGAAGGTTGGTAGCAAGTTGGTAGCCCCTAACTACGACTGCTGGCGAATTTGCTTAGAAGCGCACGCGACCCCCTTCCGAACCGCCTCTCTCTGAAGCACACAAAAGGTCGGAGATGTTTTGACTGCCTCAACAAGGTAAGCAGCATCGTTCCATTGGTTCTTTACGGTCTCCAGCTTACGGGTAAGGCGTTCGATCGAAGATCTCGCTTTCTTCAAATCCTTGTTCGTAGTGGAGAGACACGCCACCGTGGTATCCAGCTTTTGCTCCGCGACTGCCAGTTTGGCATTTACAGCTTGTAAAGAGGTCTCAGCCTTCCGCTGAGCTTCCAAATCAGTCACCAGCTTAGCCCACAGCCGAGTAGAGGCATTACCGTCCTCATAAGTAGAGCAAATATGGACAAACTCTGCCGCCACCGCACGAACCCCATGAGTCAGGTGTAAGAAAGACTGTTCAGAGCAAGTCCAAGGTCAAATAGGGAGTCACTAGGCAAGAAGCGTGAAAAATATACACTAAAGTAAAAGCTACGTAATGACTGCATGAACCGAAAACCTTGATCGATAGAGTAAAGAGGGTCGTCGTAGCTTGGCGGTTGGGACGCTGCTTGAACCCTATTCAAGGATTGCATAGCCACGGTCAAAGACTCAACCGCATTAGAGGTAGTGGTGTATGGCCCCCTAGGCACCCCAAAGTTGAAGTTCGCCATCGGTGCAGCTTAAAGTGGTGAATCCCGTCGAGGGCGCTGGCTGGGGCGCTCATAGCCCATCTCGCTTCGGTCAGGACTAGACTCCGCTCCTCTAGGGGTCAGGGCGGTCTGGCCGCCAAACATGCCGGTGATAATGGTATCCAAGATGAGGTATTCTACCGCGAATTGGGTAGGATCATATGCAGGGCAATCCATCATGTCAAATCTCTCTTCTCCATCAGTGCTGGTGTAGTTATCATCCTCCATGTTGGTACCTACAAAGCAGGAGAAATAATCGTCAGCCTCTTGAAACGGTCACTGGAACAAAGAGAAATGTAGGGTGGACCTGTGCTCGGAAGAAGGTGGCAAACACTAAGAGAATGAAGAGTGATAAGCTTTGCACTCTCTCTCTGGTGGTCTGCAAGAGCTAAGACTTGTACCAAAAAATCCTCCACCTCGGCCTACATTCGAAGTTTAAGCTTCATTGAAAAATGAAAAGGAAAAAGACCTAAAGTAAGATTCCATACAAACTAACCAACCTCGACCAAGGTGGGAAGCTTACCTTTTTCCCCGTACTTGGTCGGGATGTCAAAACCAAAGCGAGAATGACACGTTTCTTTCCACGACCCTCCGACAAAGAACCACTTGGCTCGCCACCCGCTAAGAGTCTCAATGGTAGAAATAAGCTGAAGGGGATAAGGAGAGCTTGGAGCTAGGTAGTATCCTACCCTTCTATCCTAGTGACGATTTGCTCGGTATAATGACCAGAAGTCGGAAGCACCAAAACTCCTCCTCATCCCTACGTCACCCCATAAAACGTGACACCCAAAGAACACCGTCTAAAAGTTGGGAGTAAGGTGAGCGGGAGCGAGACCAAGCATGCTCAATACTTCCCCGAGGGCCGGCACCATAGGAAACCGGGCGCCGCTCCTCAGCATGTCAGCATACACCGCCACCCAGCCCTCTGGAGGAGCGCTGGCTAACTCATGAGAAGAAGGAAGACGAGTTAAGACGTTAGGAGGAAAGTCATAGATTGCTCGGATCTTTAACAAACGACGTTCGGACATACTAGATCTCACATCGGAGGGACATGTGGAGCTAAATCCACTCGGCAAAGGAACTAAACCCTCAAAATCTCAAATTTCATCCTCACAGACATAAT
Source organism: Sicyos baderoa (assembly GCA_037832685.1). NCBI lineage: Eukaryota > Viridiplantae > Streptophyta > Magnoliopsida > Cucurbitales > Cucurbitaceae > Sicyos > Sicyos baderoa. Next base: position 16,534 of record JBBMEF010003636.1, on the reverse strand, counting down.
TCGAATTAGAACTCATCTTGATTATGATAAGTAAACGAGATGAGATGAAAGACAATAAGAAAGAAAATGGAAGGAAATGAATACCTTAGAAAGGAAAATAGGAGTGAAGATGGAATGAGAAGAACTCCTCCTTATATAGGTTTTTGAGAATGGGATAACGATGTTTTTTAACACCACACCACCAATGGAGTAACCAAAAATCCTACATGCACCTCACAACCTCAGAGTAGTTTCCAACAGAGGAAGCTCTACGACAGCTGGACGAGCTCCTATCCGTCCCAATGTAGCATGCTCCCAAAGACCAACGGGAAACTCCTACGGACCAACGGGAAGCTCCTATGGACCAATGAGGAGCACCTAGGGACCAATGGGGAGTACCTAGGGACCAACGGGGAGCACCTAAGGACCAATGGAGAGCTTCTGGGACCAATTGGGAGCATCTAAGAACCAATGAAGGAGCTACTAAGGACCAATGGGGAACTCTTAGGGACCAATGGGGAGCACCTAAGGACCAATGGGGAGCACCTAAGGACCAACGGAGGGCTCCTATGGACCAATGGGGAGCACCTAGGGACCAACAGAGAGCTCCTAGGGACCAATGAGGAGCACCTAGGGACCAATGGGGAGCACCTAGAACCAATGTGGAGCTTCTCGGGACCAATGGAGAACGCCTAGGGACCAATGAGGAACTACTAGGGACCAATGAGGAGCTGCTAGAGACCAATAATGAGCATCTAGGAACCAACGAGGAGCTCCTAGGGACCAACGGGGAGCACCTAAGGACCAACGGGGAACACCTAGGGACCAATGGGAAGCTTCTAGGGACCAATGAAGAGCAGTTAAGGACCAATGAGGAACACCAAGAGTCCAGGTTAAAGCTCCCGGATCTGAGATGAAGCCCAAGGTAAAACCTCGAAGCCCAAGAAAAACCCCACACGAAGTTAAGTGGACATGCCCCCACTTCGACCACTTTAGGCCCATGATAAGTCTAGCGGCCTATCCCCGACTCGGGCTTACCAAGAGGGGATCAAACCCATCATAGGCAACAAGACCTCACCGAACGAATAGGCCCCATCTGCGAAAGACGAGGTAAGCTTATGCAGTTCCTACGGGAAGAGGGAGAATCGTGGATGAGAGGGGAGTTCGAAAAGCGGGAGAGCGGGCGAAGGGGTCTAGGCCTACAAAAGGGAAGGAGGAGCAAAAAAAAGGTAAGTTCGAATCAACCCTAGACAACTAAACTAGTCTAATACTCTACTCCTCATTTGACTTAGGCATCGGAGGCGACGTGGCTCGCAGCACACCGGTGTCTAGCATTTTTCTGTCTTGCAGGTTCTCGTTCCCGATACAAATTTTACCAGTTGACCTAAAGGCCAGATTTAGGCATCAACAGATTAACTTTTAATTAAATTATAGAACTACAACATTTGAATGTCGAAGAAATTTTAGGAAATTAATTCATACGTAGTAACGTAGGTGGCCACCATAAATTAAACTCGTCATCTTATGCACTTAAAACTTTATTTGACCGCTTGAGCCACTCTATAATGGTTAGTAAAATATATCACTAATATTATGGATAGTAAAATACATCACTAATTTGACATGTATCAGTTTTAGTTAAGTTCAATTTTAATTCATTAGTTAGTTCCTATATCGCAGTTCAAATAATAATAATAAAAAAAATCTTTAAAATTTTATTTATTCATTTATTTTTCTCGAAAACAAAATTATTATTATTCTAAGTAAAATTTAAAAATATGTGTAACATTTTTTTTTTCTTTAATTGTATTAAGATTATTAGTAGTATTGAACAAATTTTATTAATATTACTTCAAATTTAATATAAACATCCATTTAATGTTTTTTATAAGTACATGAAAAGTTGAGGAGTAAAAATAAAACCAATTCAAATTAAATAAATTTTTGAAAATTTAGACACTAAATTATAACCAAAATGGTATTTTTCTAGATTATATTTTCTATTATTTTTAGTTACAAAAATCAAAAATATAATTTGAACTCATAATCTTAAGCATAGACGAATTAGCTTTTCAGATTCTTAAGTTTGCTAGTTAACTCATCTGAAAATGATTATTAGTAGTATTGAACAAATTTTATTAAATTACTTCAAATTTAATATAAACATCCATTTAATGTTTTTTATAAGTACATGAAAAGTTGAGGAGTAAAAATAAAACCAATTTCAAATTAAATAAATTTTTGCAAATTTAGACACCAAATTATAACCAAAATGGTATTTTTCTAGATTATATTTTCTATTATTTTTAGTTACAAAAATCAAAAATATGATTTGAGCTCATAACCTTAAATATAGATGGATTAGCTTTTCAGATTCTTAAGTTTGCTAGTTAACTTAACTCATCTGAAAATTTAGGTAATTCGTCTAATCATTTAGGCCCCGTTTGATAATCATTTGGTTTCTTGTTTTTGGTTTTTCAAAATTTAAGCCTATTTTCTCTCAAATTTTCTATAATTTGTTTCATCTTTTCTACCATGTATACATCTTTTCTTAAGAAAGTAGGAAAGATGGAGCACATCGTAGAAAATTTGAGAAAAAATAGGCTTAAATTTAAAAAACCAAAAACAATAAATAAAATGGTTATCAAACCGGGCCTTAGTTTTTGTTTTTATCCCAAAAATTAAACCTGTTTTCTTTTAATTTTTTGCTCATATTTGAGAGTTTTTAGTATATATATTAGGGGAGAGGAGTTACTGATTTTTGACTAGTTAAAATAGATTACAGCAAACAAGATAACAATAAAAATCACGTTCGAATATGAATTATTTTGAAAACGAGCTGTATTTAATTTTCAGACCATGACTTATTTTGAAAATATAAACGATAACAAAATAATGATATATATAAACTTTACAAAAAAAAAAAAAAAAAAAACGGATCTTTGCTAAAAACTGTTTGTTTTTGCGCTAAATCCAGAAGTAAAGATTTAAAAATAGAGAAACTTACAGATCTGACAGCCCTAGTAGTTATTACATCTGGGTCAGCCGCCGTGGGAGGCGGAGCAGTGCCGTCGGCGTAGGGAGCTTTTCCGGCGACGGCGGCGGTAGTGGACGAAAGTTTAAACCTCACAAACCTCAAAATGGAGACGAAAGATTTCAGGACAGAATCGCAAAAGGGGAAATAAAAAGTAATCTGCCTTTTCTTCTTTGCAATTTCACTTGAATCTTCCATTTCCTTTTTTTTTTTTTTTCGAATTTCTGCAAAAATAAATTAAAAAAAAAAACTTAGAATTAAATCTCTATTTTTCTGCAAGGCATGAGTGGAGTGGTGCTGCTCTTAATGCCCAGCCATTGCTATATACTGAGTCAGTGCTCATTTTTTTCAATTTTTTTTTTTAATATTAATTCATGTGATTTGAGGTTTTGTGGGAAAGTACTTTTCTACCCTTTACTTTTTATATCACTTGTTTATTTGAGATAATAAAGCCCTCATTTGTGACAGTGACCTAGTTATTATTGTATATTTGTTGGATCATTTGCGCCACTAATGTGGGGTCAACTTAAAGTTTATTAACATTATGAGATTTTGTTGACCATCTGGTATTAGAACAGTGTAGAGACTTATAGCTTAATTATTTCTTTTAAAAAATGACAATTCACCTTCCTTCAAAAAGTGAAAAGACCTTTTTAGCATCTATCTTACCAAAATTATTACCTTTTTATTTTTAATTCAATAGGCTATAATCGCCCCATCCAGCACCATCGACATATGCATAAACTCATTATCATATATAAAAATATAGTTTTTTTGTTTATATATAAAATAACTAACTTTCAATAATTGAATTCCTTAAAAATCGAATTACAATAACACTATTTTAGAAGAGAAATTGTAATATTCAACTTAACCAAACAATGAAATTATTGTGTCATTTACCGATTTGATTATAATGAAAATTGAACTTAAACTTTATTGAAATTGTAAAAACTAAATTTATAATTTATATTATTTCATTATAGTTCTCATCTTATTTGTGTGAGACATGTCACTTTATAGGATGAGAGAATCAATGAGTGGAGCTTTTGCAAAGAGACGACAAATATAAGAATATGTAAGGAATTTGTGTGCTTCGGTAGACGACAACTCAAGTGGAGTTGGTAGCTCAACCATTATGACTAATTCAATTTTTTATTTATTTAAAATTCTAATTTTGATCCACGTGCTTTCATTTCCATTCCAAGTCTACCCTTTTCAAATTAATTGATTAAATTATAAAGTGTCGATGTACTTTTTAAGGGCACATTTGACCCATAAACAAATGAGAAGTTGATAAGGAATGTAAACCAATTTTATGTTTGTTTCATAGATTTTAATAAGTCCATTCAACTCATCCAATTTTAGGCGTGAGTCCCACATTTTTATTTCACTATTAAAATATTAAAAAACTACTTAATATCTGTTTTTCTATTTAAATAAAAACTTCAAAGATTCTCTTTCCATCCTATCAAACATAACTTTATTATTAAAAAATTATTAAATATCAATTTTTTTTATTTAAATAAAAACTTTAATCATTTTGTTTCCATCTCATCAAACATAACTATTATTTTCTTTAAACATAAACTTATTCTCTCTTGTTTTTTCTTATCATCTCAACTCAACCTATCTCTTCAAAACCAAATATGCCCTAAATCATTTAAATATGAATTTCATCAATTTTAAATTTCACAAGTTTTATGCGTGTTATAATTTGGTTAGTTTTTAAAATATTACATTGGTATGTACACATGTGGTTGAATTCAGACATACACAATTTTATTCATACACTGTAAAAACTCAAAATTTTCGAAGGGACATAAATTCATTTTTAAAAATGGTAAATTTAAAACGTTTTTTAAAACAAAGAGAAAAAGCAAGCAAATATGGTGGGTTTGTTTAATTTTTGTTGGTGAGAAATTTGATGGAAACTGATGTTAATATATATTAAATTTTGTTTAATCATATGATCGAGTGGCCCATATGATCAAAGAGAGAAAGTGAAATTATTTTATAGTCAGATTTTTTATAATGTGTTCTATTTTCTTGACATTTATCTATCATTCCTTAAAAATATGTAAATGCTAACAAAATTCAAAATAATAATAATAAAAAAAAACTATTTTGTTTGTTCTAAAATTTGGTTTGATTTTTAAGAATATATATAAGTGGTAGATATTCAAGTAAAAAAATACATACCGTAAGATTATTGTTAGTAATCTTAAATTTTTAAAACTAAAATTAAAAATAAAATAATTATCAAACGAGGTCGTAATGTGATTTTAAAGTTATTTAGTAGCGTTAGTTGTTTTCCACATAAAAGTTATACGACACTAAACGATGTACACGTAAAGTAGCACGAAGGATTACAAATATATATATTATATATAATCAAAACATTAATTTCATGGAATTGAATTTGGTGTGAGGTTTGTTGGCCGGTTGTTGACTTGTAGTTCTTTCCTCATTTCCTCATTTTCCGTCATTTGATGAGTGCAATTTTAGGGTACATGGCTTTTGTTTTGAGCCATATTGAAACAGATGTAAGAAGAAGAAGACATGCATGATATAGCTTAATTTTTGTGTTTGAAATAATAATAATAAAAAAGAATTGGGGACGAGAACCACAAACCTTATTTAAAGAGTATGATTGCTCTTAATTATTATAAAAATTAAATGATTAAATCTGTAATCATGAAATTAAATTATGTTACAACCAAACTAAACATCATCGCCCCGTTCGAGCTTTTTAATAGAAAAGTAATATTATTTGTGCTTGAATAATGAGTTTTTATGTATATCATTCGACTATATTTTAGGTTATATAAAACGATAATGACTTAAACTCTAATATTTAAAACACAACGGTCATGAGTTGGTTCACTCCTCCAATTTATACAAAAAAAAAAAAAAAAAAACTATACCTGACTGAGAAATATATATATATATATATATATATATTTAATCCAAATACAAGATTATTCTGAAAAATAAAAAATAAAAAATAAAAAGTAAAAAAATACCAAATACAAGATAATTATTTCCATACCTTTTCCCCAGCCAAATTGTGTAGCCGCCTCACCATATTCCTCTCTCAGTCAGTCGCCGTCGCCGTCTCCGTCTCAGCCTCTCGCCGTCGATGATGGTTCCTTCGCTCAGTATCTCTCCAATGTCATTCAGACCGGCGTTCTCCTCCGCAGGCGTGGTTTCTCGTACGAGCAGGTTTTTCTGTGTGAGATCGATGCCGTCAATGTCAGCAGCATCGCCGCTTCAACAACTTCAAACATCAGCAGCTTCCTCTCAGAATGTGGACCTCTCCATTATGGTATTCGGCGTTTCACCATCCGTTCTAGGTTATTTTTGGATTCCCTTCAGGATTATGGATTTAACGTGTTAACTTGTGAATTTTGAATGGTTGATTTTCTAAATACCTTACAATGAAAGATGATTAGGGATACAAGTTGATTTTCTATCATTAACTCTGCTTAATTTCATAAGAGCTCTTGCCAATCGTTGTGCTTAAACTCGCTTTCTTGTATAGTTTTATTATTGTTAAGCTGCATTTGATGAGTTTGAACTATGTTGGCCTAGGATTAACTACTTGGGGTCTCGATGTCCAGCTAGCGAGCGGGGCCTGAAATGTAGTTGAAATACGTAACCGGGTTTATATTTTTGAACTGAGTTTTTATGTATGGGGCCTATGTTGTATTAGCGTTTTATGAGATTGAATTATATAAACTTTCTTAAAAATTTAAAATTCAAGTCTCCTTTGGCTAAGCATTTATATTTTTATCTCATAAAAGAGTTCTCTCCCCTGCTCGCGAACATAGTTAATGTGATGTTAGTGTCGGTAGTTGATGATTATACAATTAGAAAAATTTATAATTCGCCTCAAATTTCAGTCGAAAGCAAGTAAATCCCTTGATTAAAGAGTAATTGAAAATTACTACGGTTATGTTTTGATCGAAAGAAATGAGGTTTCTTTTGTTTTGTTTGTTTGGTCACTACCTACAAATCCAAACTATTAATTCATGAGAATTGCAGCTTAATTTCGATTTCAATCTACTCTTTCAGATTAAGACTAAGATTAATACAATAACTGTACCTACATGAATTCACACCCCTTAAGATTTAATTAGGAATTGATTATCCACTTTTTTCCCGGTCAGATCAATAAGGCCATGAAAAAATCGGTTTGTTCTTTGTGTTGCCTTTTTCTTTAATTCTTGATTGTTGTTCCATTTATTCATAACAATTATGGTGCTTATTTAGTTGGGTATTTTTCATATATAACAAAAATAGGCTAAAAAATTGCATCTATAGCACAAAATTGAAAATAATTGCACATATACCAAAATTCTAAGTGATTGAACTCAACCGAACTCAATCAATAACTAGTGATTGAACTCAATCAGTTGAGCTCAATCACTTAACAAACTGATTGAGTTCAATCAGTAGTTATTGATTGAGTTCGATTGAGTTCAATCACTCAGAATTTTGGTATGAACGAATTTTTGATAAAAATGTGCTATAATTCTAATAGAGAACCCTAAAGTTGGTATACATAACAAATTTCCTATTTAGCTCCCTTGATATCTTAGTTATTTCCCAGATTTGCTAAAAAAGTTATTGGAATATATATTGTGTGTGACTTTCATTGTGTGCATCATTCTTTCATGGTATACAGGTAAATGGATGTTCAGGAAAGATGGGAAAGGCTATTATCCAAGCTGCTGATTCTGCCGGCCTCAATGTTGTACCAGTATCATTTGGTTCCTGGGAGGAGTCTGGACAAACTATACAAGCATCTGGAAAGGATATTTTGGTTCACGGCCCTTCTGATAGGGAAAATGTCCTTGCATCAACTTTTGATGAATATCCTAATTTGATTGTGGTCGACTTCACTGTGCCTTCGGCTGTGAATGGTAAAGATAATGTTTAACATTCAATAATCTGTTTCCAATTTCAAAGTTGAAGGTTGACAGTCTTTTAAGATACTACAAGTGCCAATTTATTGAGCATGGACACCATTTTTGACTTGCTGTATGGTATTTCCCTCCAAAAGGTCACTTTCTTTGACAGCCCATAGTGTAAAATATGCTCATGGTGAATATTGATAAGTTTTAAGAACTGGAATGACAAGAGGAGTAACAAGCATAGGCGAGGAAAAGAGAATTTTTCTAACCTAGAAACTATGACCATGCTTTTTATTATTCCTCCTCTCAAAGAGCATGTGACCAATTAATCCGTCTATATGAGATTTAACTAGGATTATCGACTGTTTTTTTATTTTTTTTTGGAATTTGTTCCCTGTATCCGCCTCCACATTTCTCTGTTATCTATCTTTATGATACTTTTTTTTATAGGTCTTTGTAACATTTTTACACATCATTAATGAAATTGTTTCATATCTAAAAAAACAGTTTTACACATCAATGAAATTGTTTTTTTTTTCTTACAAAAAAAAAAAAAATACGAATGAATCATTTAAAGTTGCAAATGAAGCTCAAAGGTTTAGTTTATCGCAAGCATACCAAGATGGAATTTCCTTTCACATAAATGTTCTTTAACTATATTTCCTTGTTGGATGATAACAAGGAATTAATTTCCTATGGATTTCAAATGTTGTAGGGAGGTGCTTGTAAGCTGTCTAGACACACACTCATGAATATCAAAAAAAAAATATAACAAATGAAGATTGATGATGAGTACCCACCTCTTTGAGATTTAAACAAGTTCTAGCTTGGACATTTGCAATAAAATTACCTCAAAACTAGCTTCATTGTTTCCATTAGCTCTATGAAGATTCGGTTTTTTATTTAGTAAATATTTGAGCTTCATTTTATAGTTTGTTTCTACATTTATTTTTGCAGATAATGCGGAGCTTTACTGCAAAGTTGGAGTTCCCTTTGTGATGGGAACAACTGGTGGAGACAGAGATCTGTTGTACAAAACCGTGGATAACTCAAAGGCTTATGCAGTGATCTCCCCACAAATGGGCAAACAGGTAATTCGATATTGTTACATTCCGGTTGATGTTTTTCCTTCTTAATTCTAAATTTTGGGATTTCCTATTTTATTTTTTGATAGTGTTTTTGCCTGGATAGGTTGTTGCCTTCCTTGCAGCTATGGAAATAATGTCTGAGCAATTTCCTGGGGCCTTCTCTGGATATTCTCTGGAGGTAACTGTCTCTTGCATTTATGGAGAAAGCTTAATGATATTTTGTGAGACCTACAATTACACACACATACTGAAGGAAGGGCAAAGGGGAATAGGAGGGCAAAATATGAGGGGCGATCGTTAGGATCGTGTGTTATGTTGTACGATCAAGTGAAGGGGGCTTTTGTAAGGGGAGGGAATCTCATGTGATGTGAGGATTATTCTTTTTTCTTGGTCAGATTAGGAGGGAGAGAGGCAGGCCTTCTCTAATTGGCTAGGTTAATGTTCTTGTTTTCTTGGTGTATGATTATGCTTTAATTTCTCTTTTTTGAGACAAACTATTTGATAAAATTTTAGGTGATGGAGTCTCATCAAGCAAGCAAGGTGGATGCATCTGGGACTGCCAAGGCAGTCATTTCTTGCTTCCAGAAATTGGGTGTCTCTTTTGGTATGGATCAGGTATGGAGAGGAATTTTTTTTTTGGGTTCATTTTACCTTCAAATATGGAATACCCAGATGAGAAATGGCCGTTATAATTTGGATTAATATGCTCACTGTTGGCTCTCTTTATGAAGTTCCTAACAATTGATTTTTAGATAAAATTGATCCGGGATCCCGAGCAACAGATTGAAATGGTGGGGGTTCCAGAGGAGCATATATCTGGCCACGCATTCCATATGTACCATTTGACATCACCAGACCAGACGTAATATTATTTCTCCCTTTATCCTCATGAACAAATGAATTTTATCTTTGGTATGCAAACACAAAAAACACAAGATTTTAATATATTGAACTAAAATATAATCGACAGACAGTCTTTCGAGAGGGCTATATCTCTCCCCCAAATCTTACCTTGGACATTTCCTCTAAAATGATCATATTCTAAGGTCCTTAACTCCCTCTATTTATGACCAAGACACCCTAACTAATTACCGTCATGCCTTTATTAACATTCTACCAATATAGCTAATATAACTCTGAGGGCCTTGGGGTCTATAAGGTGATGGATGAACCATGGTGGCCACCTACATAGGAATCGATTTCCTACGAGTTTCCTTGACATTCAAATGTTATAATAGGGTTAGGCGGTATATCCCATGATATTAGATGAGGTGCGCGTAAGCTGGCCCGGACAGTCAAGATATCTAAAAAAAAACAAAAAACTCTTGTTAGTACTCTCATATCTTAATAATTTTTCCATGTATTTAGCTGGTGAATGAAACTGTAATTGTTTTCCTTGCAGAGTTTCTTTTGAGTTTCAGCATAACGTTTGTGGTAGGTCAATTTATGCAGAGGGCACAGTAGATGCTGTTCTATTCCTAGCCAAAAAAGTAACACTCCCGTCCCATCCATTCTTGCTTATTTTATTTTATTTTTCCAGTTTTGCATGGGGTTTTGATAATGAGAGAAATAATAGAATCTTTCGAGGGATTAAGAGATCTCGGAATATATTTGGTCCCTTCTCTCTAGCTCAAATAGCTATTTTATAGGTTTCTTTTCCCTTTTTTGTGGGTTTTTTCTTTTTGTATGTCTATATTCTTTCATTCTTGGTTTATTTCAAAACAAAACAAATGGTATGAAATCAGTGAAATTTTATATGAATATTGTTGTATAACCTAGTAACCATGATGTTACAGGTTTGAATCTCCCTTCCCTCAATATTATTGTATATATAAAAAAAATTATATGAATATCAGCAATGGTGTATGGATTATTGACTGTTATAAATAGAGTTGGGGAGTATGAGGTTGATATAAATTTGGAAAGCTTGTTTTGTTGGAGCGGCAGGTCTTCTCTAAATGCTACATCAATTACTCATATATTTTTTATATGTTAAATTTAAATTACAATAAAATTATAGTGTTGTTTTGTTACTTTTATGTTGCAGATAATGAAACTGTTTGTTGTAGAGTTTGTAATGGTTGGTTAAACAATAAAATGTTGTTTACTGCAGATTCAGTCAAAGGCGGAGAAGCGGATATACAATATGATCGATGTATTGCGGGAAGGTAACATGAGATGAGACGAGAAGTCGACACCGTCGTAAGGTGCCTGTCACAATAATAGTATGCCAGTTTTGGGATGTGGAATTTTGTCACGGGGGAGAAAAGGGTTATAGGATTTAACTATATTATGTGTGTTTAACTTGTTAACCTTGCTCTCCATCTTATGCTTCAATTTGTAAGTTATAGAGCTGGATGTGATAGAGAAACTCGTGATGATTCATAGTTTAACTCCACGATCACGGGTTCATTTGTGGACATCGATATTTGACTCTCATCTTATTCGAGCCTCTATGTAGGTTTTGTGGTATTTGTCTCCATTTTGAACTTCAAAAAAACTATTATGTTTTATTTTTATTTTTAATTGCAGTGCATTTTTCGAGTTCCCAAGTCTACTGTTTTCTTACCTCTTCGATCTGAGCAGAAATGGTTGTGGTTGTTGTTACTTGTTAGGTTGTAGTTCTGCATTCGTAGAACTATAATCATGGAGTTTGTAACAATTATATCTCTAAATTTTTTATTTGATCAATTACCCTCATACAGTTTTATATTTTGACAAGTGTTTTATATACGAGTAATATGCAGTTTGGCAAAGTTATCTTTAAACCGATAGAGACTTCTTTTTCTTTTTTTAATCAAATTAAATTCTTTTATCTCTATCTTTCAATAATGTTCAAATTTAAACCTTGAGATTACAATTTTTTTGGTTATGTATTGAGGTAACAATTTTTTAGTTATGTAATCAAAATGTTCAAATATATTGATGAGTTATTATTTTGATTTTGACACAAAGTTATTTTTACTTTTTACAATAAGTAAAAGAGGAAACCTGAAAAACACATCTAAATTAAATTTGAAACATTGAGGTAAACATGTGTTTTTTTGTTTTTTTTTTTAATAATACTTTTCTTGTTTGTTTAATTATTTTGGTGTGAGGATAAAAGAGAGAGCATAAAAATGACACGTGGACAACAGAATAGCCGTTAGGCTACTCATCTAATTTGGTTCCTTTGTTCGTTCGTTGGTAAACTGCAAAACCAAAAATGTTTGTTCTTCCTTCTCCTCCTTCACCATCATTCTCACATTCCGCCATTGTTGAATCCAAAACCCTTCCTCTCTTTCATGTTCAATCCTCTCCTATCTCTTTCTCGCCTCGCCGAATTCTCCCCTTCCACCGATGTGCCGTCAATGGAACCACCACCACTGCCGCCGTCGATTCCTTCACCGAGAAATCCGGTTACCTCTTCAGTCTTACCGAATACGAGGCCATGTCCTTGGCCGATTACAGCGTTGCGAAGATCACTGCCGTTTATCGCAGGAAGCCGCTCCTTGTTCTTCGCAGACTTGTTCAGGTTGGGTTCACTTTTGGCCGCTGGTTTGGTCTCCGGTTCGTCGATGGTTTGCGGGAAAGGTCGGATATCATGTTTGAGGTGAGTCCGTAGTTTTTCTTTTGTGTTGAGATATGTCTTGATTTAGTCGAGGGTCTCGACGTCCAATCAGCAAGCGAACACTATATAAAACCGTTATCGACATCAACATTCTCTATTCTTGTATCTAATCAAATTAATAAAACCGTTCTCTCTGCCCGTGGAAGCAACACGAAATTTTTTATAAGTTTTCGTTTGATGGTTGTTCCGCTTTCGTAACAGTTTGGTTGAACTCAATTTGTTTGTAATTTTGGTCTGTAATTTGGATGTGTTTATCAATTGTAGGTCAGAGCTGCTGAGCTTAGGAGTATATTGGTGGAGCTCGGTCCGGTATTTTCATGGCACTTTCCCTGATTTATTCTGTATAGTTGTTGTTTAATTGAGAATCATAATCCAATTGAGATTTATGAATTTGACCTAATTTGGACCAAAATAACCTAGAGACTTTGAAGATATTCCACCCATTCTCTTCCCCCATGGTTTTCTTTCTTTCTCCAGCTGCTGCTTCCTTCGGTCGATATCCTTGAGTGTCCATGCGATGCAGATCGACTATTCTCACTAGACATAACTCCGGACCCTACAATATTTTGGATATCAAAAAGAAACTTATAATGATTTTTTATTTCTTTAAGTAGCTGACCACCTTAAATTGAATCCATCACTTCATTTTCTGAAAAGTTGAGTAGAATCTGAACTCCTTTCTGCTTCTCATTTCCAAGTTTCTTGTTTGTGCAAAAGATGAACTGTTTTTGATCTTGAGCATATATATGAGAAACCAAGCTTTCATTAAGCATTAATCTTAGTTATCATCCAAATATCATATAAATTTTTGATCTTTAGCATTATTCATATACCATTAACTCTTGCCTCAACTAATTTCATATATGCCGTACTGAATATTTTACTACAATTTTGGCTACTTTTGTCATTGCTTTATTTCATTGTAATTGTCTTGTAGGCATACATCAAAATTGCTCAGGCAATCTCATCTCGAGCGGTACGTCTTTAAATTATCTTCAAATCCACTTTTCTGCACTTACGAAAATCACCAGTAGATTGAAAGCCCCTTTGAGATTAGGTGTATTTGGAAGTTTAAAGTTCCAAAGAAACCTAAGTTCTTCCTTTTGATCTGTTTGCTATAGAAGCTTGACGTTGCAAGAAACCTAAGTTCTAGGTTCGTAATGAATTTGAACATATCTTTCCTCTATACTTTGGGTTATTTTTTTATGTAAGATCTCCAATGAATGTGGATTTTTTTTTTTTTTCATCTGCTTTCTGAATCATGAATAGAATTCAGTAGATTGAATATTTTAAGACAAATATTGGTTCTCAGGAAAAAGCCGAAAAAGTAACTTTTCCACTTGACCATTTTACTTCTGTTGGAGCATTATAGTTATATATTAGGACCTTCTATTGAATAATCTTTAAGCATATCAAGAGCTAAACCTAAGAATCTTTTTTTTTTGGGATGTCCGCTACTATTCGAGTCAGCTTGCGTGCACCTCGACTAATGTCATGGGACATACTGTCTGATCCTACAACATTTAGATGTCAAGAAAACTCATAGGAAATTAATTTCTTGGTAGGTGACCACCATGGATTGAACCCATCACCTTAAGTATCTCAAGATCCTCTTTGACCACTTGAGTCACTCCATGATGGTTTTATTGGATTCCAGTTTTTGATGAAGGCCATTGTTTGTTTGGTTTCAGATTTTAATTGTTCTAACTTCTCGGTTGTAGAACTTGTTCTACGCCCTTATTTTGTTTCTTGTTGTTATCTCTACTTAGTTCTTTTGTTTTTATATTTTCTCTTTCTCTCTCTCTTTTCACTCAGCTTTTGGAGTTTGTATCCTTTGAACTCTTATTCATTTTCATTATAATAATGAGCAAGTTGTTTCTTAGTTAAAAAAATATCACCTAACTACATAAACTGTCTGGAAGGACCATCCCAATCAGACTTTGGATATATCTATGAAGAAAAAATAAAGTTGTTTGAAAATATTAAGTTACTTCACTCATTGCAGGATCTGATACCACCTTCTTACTTGGATGAACTTTCACTCTTACAAGACCAAATAGCTCCATTCTCATCTGAACTGGCTTTCGATACGATCGAGCGAGAATTTAAAATGCCTTTGGAGGAACTTTTCTCTGAGATATCACCAGAGCCAATTGCTGCCGCATCCCTCGGGCAGGTTGTTATCTATCACTGTGGTTGTGTTATTTTAAGGTAAAATACATTCATGGTCTAAGAAAGTAATAGTTCAATTAGATCACGTATTACATGCTAGTTCACAGACCTCTTGTTTACTTCAATGAAAATATTGGGACCGAAAGTATGTGTGTATTTTCTTTAAATAAAATGTAAATAAATGTGTCCTCATATCCTTGTGCAATGATTTTAGAATATAATGTGCTACCATGTATTGGGACATGAACATGGTAGCACATGTCGTGACTATGCTTGATTGAGATAAAAAAAAATGCAAATGCAAACAGACGATGGTTGGAGAAAGTAATAAAAAGAATGTACAAGCACGGAGATTAAGCATTGGATACTTAGATCGCTGAAAAGTAGGATGTATCAGATAACATGAGGTTCCATTACAAAACCAATAAGCAATGAGAGAAGTAGTTTACCTATCTTCTTATTAGTGTCCGGAGGTTTCCTCACTTCTCCAATGTGGGAATCTCAACACGTCACCACAAGATGATGCCTCTTTGAGTTTACCAATCTTGTACATTTTTATCAAAAATGAAAAAAAGAAAACAAAAAATCAGAACAAAATGAACCATGGACTCTAAAGAAGTATCATTAAAATGGCTAAATATAAGAAATATAGTTACTCTCTCTCATCAGCAAAATAATTACTCGAATTGGTTTTGTCTTAATACTAGGAACCATCGAGTTTACTTGGCAAGTAAGTTGGCTTCTTGTCTCTAAAAATGTAGGTTTATCAAGCAAGGCTTCGGCGTAATGGACAAGTTGTTGCTGTCAAAGTTCAAAGGCCTGGAGTTCAGGCTGCTATATCTCTGGATATCTTGATCTTGCGCTATTTAGCAGGTGTATTTCGCAAAGTTGCCAGGTTAAATACCGATTTTCAGGTAACCTATGAACATTGATCTTAAAGAGCACATTGATTGAAACAACACTTCTGGTTCTCAGACTGTGTACTTAAATGGCCCCATCCCTCAGTTGTTATAAGGACTAAGTGTGCTGTGCAAAGGTTCAACCCACAATCACATATAATTGATCTTACGACTGTTACAATGCAGGCGGTTGTTGATGAATGGGCAACTAGTCTTTTCAAGGTATGTATTTGTACACAAACTAGTGTTAAATTATTCTAAATACATCTGTTCTAGAGAAATAAGGTTTTCATAGTAGTGGTTGAAAAGTAAGGCATAAGTAATGTGGTTGAGTAACTGTTTATCATTAAAAAAGATGAGAGGGACCACAAAATCAGTACAATTGCAAATAATTGTAAAGGTCTTGTGAAATTAAGAGTTTCTCTTAGATTGCTTTGGACAGTATGTCCGTACACTTGCTTATCCTTTCACAAGTCAAAACATCAATATAATATAAGTTTGTAACTTAGCTTCCTAGATCTCTCCCCTCACCATGCCACAGAGCAGATGAATTCCTTTGAAATCTTATGTTTGTATTTTTGGAGAATACCTCCTCTCTTTCTTTTCCACAACAAAATAACAGGAGATTTCCCCTTCACTAATGATTATACCTCATCTGGTGGAGATTTTTTTAATTTTTTTTTCTCACCATGCCACAGAGCAGATGAATTCCTTTGAAATCTTATGTTTGTATTTTTGGAGAATATCTCCTCTCTCTCTTTTCCACAACAAAATAACAGGAGATTTCCCCTTTACTAATGATTATACCTCATCTGGTGGAGATTTTTTTAATT
>JBBMEF010003593.1:0-26586 GCA_037832685.1 Sicyos baderoa | reverse complement strand
TAAAAAAAAGAAAAAATGAAAAGTTGCTATATTTGCAATATTTTTAAAAAGTTGCTATAATCCTAATGTAGAGTGGGGAATTTGCTATAGGGTGCAAATTTCCTTCATTTTATAATCAATTATCAAAATGAATATTTTTTTTCTTTTAGTACAAAATACATTTTAATATCATAGTAGATTAATTTAGCATAATCTCCACATTTCGCAATTTTATATTTTTCAATTCCCCGTTCTTTCCTCTTTCGGTTCCATATATATATATATATAAAATTATTTATTTATTTATTTATTTATACCATTTTAAAGTTAAATTATTTTATTTTCTAAACTTCTTTTTTTTTTCTTCTCTTCAAAAGAATTGGTACATGTATTCCAAATTACCATACCTTTATGGTTTGTGTTAAAATATCAAAAAAAAATTGTTTCGGTGCATACATATTTTAAGTTCAAAATTAGTTATTTATATATTTCAAGTTTATATGTTCCGGAGAATATAAAATTTTACTTTAAAATTAATTAATAAAAAAAGAAATCATTTATATCTCTTATAAATACATGTTAATTTTGTCCTTTTCTAATACAGAACAATTGTGAGATCTAAATAATATGAATGGTATATTTTGGTAGATTTATAGTATACGTCTAAAATCATATGTTTAGTATAACTATTTATTGGAAAAAAAAGTAGCTTTGGTTGTTGATATAATATATATATATATATATATATATATATATATATATATAAAAGAAATGTATTCTCTTAGTCAGTTAAATTATGCACGTGATTGTTATGTCTGGCTATTTGTTAAAATTAATTTTGTTTATTTATTCATTATTTTAGAGTTTGAATTCTAATTTTAACTACAAAATTTATTAATAAAAATATGATTTCATCGATAAACTAAGACTTTATGTAAAACAATCTTAATTAAGTCAAAATAATCATGTTCTTTTTGTTGTGAGAATTCAAAATAAGGGATTTTTGCAGGAATAGTCCAAATTGATAAAATATTTACAATATTAGACAAAGTTGAAAAAATTTAGCAACCATAATCAAATATACGGAATAAAGTAATACTTTTTATATTGAATAATTAATATGATAAGTATTATTTATATTGTATATTTGACTATGGATGCTAAATATTTTCAAATTTGCATAGATCTGTAATTATTTTGTAAAATTGGATTATCGAGTACAATTTTCCTCAAAATAATCGTGTATGTATTAATAATGAATGACAAAAATAACGAAGTACAAGTAATTTCTTTTTAAAAAAAACTTTATAATAAGTGAGATTCAAAACTACAAGTTTTAAGAGATATATATTCCTAAGAGAGGATTGATTATTATTATTATTATTATTATTTTTAAATAGAGAGGATTGATTATTATTATTATTATTATTATTATTATTATTATTATTATTATTTTAAATAGAGAGGATTGATATTTGAGCATTAGAACAATGCGAGTAAAATCGATATAATCATGGTAATTTTATAACAAAGTTTTAAAACTCATTTATAAAGTGCTTATGGGATGTTTATAAAATAAAAGAATAAAAAAATGGTATAATTATATCATTTTTTAATCTTTTATTTTAAATATTTTCCCAAAACCTTTTAAACCTTGGAATGAACTTTTTTATAAGGAGACAAACACATGAAATAAAATAATCAAATAGAATATGAGGCTACAACAAATGGCAAGAGGGTTTCCTTTCTTGATTAAGTGACAATTGCCTTTTTAATTATGACAACTGTTAAATGATTTTGTGAATAAAGGAGATGTGGACTAATATATATTGAAATGATAGTGGAAAGCCAAAACCTGTTCAAAACTTATTCTAAAAAAAATAAGGGGTTTTTGTAGGAATAAATTAAATTGATAAAATATTTACAACATTAAGCAAATTTGAAAAAATTTAGCAATCATAGTTAAATATACAGTATAAAGTAATACTTTTATACGGCTTAACTAATACATAATACAGTATGATGGGTATTATTTATATTGTATATTTGACTATGGATGTTAAATTTTTCAAATTTGCCTGGATTTGTAATTATTTTGTAAAATTGGACTATCATTACAATTTCCTAAAAAATAATGGCAATAATAGTAGGGAAATTGTACTGGATAGTCCAATTTTACAAAATAATTACAGATCTAGTCAAATTTGAAAATATTTAGCATCCATAATCAAATATACAATATAAATAATATCATTATATTGTATTATGTATTAGCTATTAAGTGTAAAAAGTATTACTTTATACCGTATATTTGACTATGGTTGCTAATTTTTTTCAAAATTTGCCTAATATTATAAATATTTTATTAATTTAATCTATTGCTACAAAAACCTCATAATAGTATAATAGAATGTTCAAATTAAGGTTAAAAATGAGTTGATTTATTTCACTCAATTAGGGAAATATTGGCTGGCCCGAAAGAAGCTTCTTGGGGCTTTCTAAAATTAACCAGGATAAAAAAAAACAAAAATAAAAACAAAAACAACCTTACTAAGAGTAGAGAACTCAAAGTTATAATTTAATTTTTTTTTTAAAAAAAACATCAAACATGTTGATCTAAGTTTTTGTTAATAAAATTTAATTATATTCAGTGAATAAAGTAGTAACTTTTTAAACACTATTTCTTGCACTTTTCTACCCCCAGTCTAACCTAAAATACCATTAATTTCTTTTTCTATTATTTTTTTACTTTAAAACTTTAATACAACCAATCTAAAAAATCATTAATTTGATCTTTTCTATTTCCTTTTAACTTTAACAAATATAAAATGTCTAACAGTTTAACTAATTGAGTTACAGGCTCATATCTACAAATTATATATGAGATTTGATAGAATATGTGATAATTTTAAATTTTCACCCACTTCAAATGAAAAGTTTATTTACAAGAAGATAATAAATACCCCTTAAAAAAACAGAAGAAATACAAAACTTAACAATTATATAAAATCAAAAACAAAATATTAATTATAAAACTGCACTTCTCTATATTTAAGTAATGTATATATTCTATGTTATAATTTAATCACCAAATAAAATATAATTAAGAGAGATTATAAATTTGACACTTCAAAGAAAAGACGAACAAATAGAGAAATGAAGTTTAAATGTTTTTATTATTATTATTTTTTAAGAAAATGTGAATTTTACAATTGTACTTTGCGAGCTGGTAGAGAGAGAGAAGAGAGTTGTTCGTGTGAGCATATTGTAACCGTCGGATCCGCACGTGAAAGTGACGGTGAGGATCAGATCTGATGTGGGCAGATGACGTGGGTTCTGACACGTCAGTAGGAGAGCACACGAGTCCCGTGCGAATGTGGGCCCGAATCGTAACGGCCACGACCAAACCCAAAGCCCATTTGCTGACGCGGCAGGCTACTTACTGAAAACCCTACTCCACTCTACCCTGGGCGAGTGGAACCACGCGTTGCATCGGATGAACAGTTATTTTTTAGGAATTATTTTCTAAAAATTGAGAGTGGTATAAAAAGTGGGTTTGGATGAGTTTTTTTATTTTTTATTTTTTATTTTATAGATGAGTTAGAATCCATACTTGTTTTGATGTTAATTTAAAATAAATAGATATATCAAATAGTTAAAAAAAGAACGATTAAAAATAAATTATTTTGAGGAATTTGAAATGAACGATTAAAAATGAATGGTTAGAAATGAAAAGTTATTTTTAGTAATAAAAAAAATGAGACATTTTGAATAGTTACTAAACGAGTTAGATGTAGTCTTTTTATAATAGTTAGCAAATACTCATTTTAAATCTTCGACAAATATCCCTTGACTTCCTCTTTTTTTTTTTTTTTCTTCAAGTCAACAACACGATGACAAAGAATAAACATATTTTTGGGCCAAGAAATAAAAAAATAAATTTGATTATGATTGTTATTATATTTTTTTTTTTGAAAGAATGATTAATTATGGTATGATTTAGATACTAGTTTTTTTTTTTTTTTTTTTTTTTTTTGAGTACAGATACTAGTCTTGTTGAACTTAGAGAAGGTTCGGTGTTTAAATAATAATTTTAATCTTTATAAATTTTAGTTAGAATTTAGTTTATAGAAATTGTACTAGATAGTCTAATTTTACAAAATAATTACAGATTTAGGTAAAATTGAAAATATTTAGCATTCATAATCAAATACACAATATAAACAATACTCATCATACTGTATTATCTATTAGTTATTCACTATAAAAAAATATTACTTTATACCGTATATTTGACCATGGTTGCTAAATTTTTTTAAATTTGTCTAATGTTATAAATATTTTATCAATTTGGTATATTCCTGCAAAAACTCTTTTAGTTTAACTTAACACATAATATGTTATCTCTATATATATATATATCAACATTTGAGAAGGGGTTGAACGATCTATAACATATAATTAATAAATTGTATATGATACTACGAGAATAGAAGGTTTGATTACATCTTAAGATTTTGTTTTAAAATTATACTACACGTTTTATCAACATTGATAGCTATTAAATACAAAGTTACTTTTTTTTTTCGAAAATAATACAAAGTTACTAGTATACTATTTTAAGAAATTTATTAACTGATGTATGATGCTTTGCAATGAAAATAAATAAAATTTAAAAGAAAATTATAGGACAAACAACAATCACATCTTAAAATATCTAAAATCACCAGTCACATTTTGTTAAATTAATATTGTTGGGAAAAATCTTCCGTAATTAATGGAGGAATAAGCAAAAAAATAAATAAGAATTTAATGGAAATAACAAAATAGAAAGACACGATCCTTTACATGGAAAAACTTCTAAAACTGCAAAAAAAAAATCATTGAAAAACAAATTTCTACTATGTAAAAAATTGCTACAATCATACATAATTCTTTCACCGACCCAAATTACATAAACACTCACTTCAAAACTGATATTACTCTCACCCTTTGCCACACTCTCCAAAAGAAATTTGACTAGAGGCAATATACAAAGTTTAAAGTGATTCTGATCGGAATGCTTTGAAACCAAAGTCTTATGCTCCTTTATTGTGTTGGGAGCACACCACTATCTTTCATCTTTCCGATGTGAGACAAATTCACTTCTAATATTCCCAAAATCCAACAAGTATAGTATTAATATAGTTTAATTCAATGATATCATGTAAGATATATTGGACTTCTTAGGTTAGAATCGTTTATTTGTGTTCTACTGTATATAAAAACATTATGTTAGGTTTGTATGTCATTTCTATTCTTTATAATGAAACCTCTCCACACTCCAATAGATTAGTTTTTCTTTCTTCAATTTTTTTCATTTTCAATAATCTATCATATTTTAAAACTATAGAAATCAAAATAAATGTTATTAAATAGTATAAGCGGATTTTTTTTTTTTTTTCAAATGGTAGAGACCAAGAAAATATTTTAATAAGTATAGGGACCGAAATTGACAAGAAAAAAAATAGAGGCCAAATTGAGTTTAAGCCATCAAATTATGCTTGTCAAGTAAAATTAGCTTTTTCAAGAAAAATAATAGTAAGCAAGTTTAAAAAACAAAACAAAAACAAATTATTATAAAACAAGACTTCAAAAGAAGATCTTGAATAATTTGAATAATTTTAAAAACCATATATATAGAAAATTCAACTTCACTCAAATAATTGTCCCAAATAAGTTAGAACACAAAGTCATTGAAAATCATTCCAATTCTCCAAACAATCATAATTTTTCTTGTCTTTCCCATATGCTCCTCCATTAATATATATTAATGTTATTTTCTTCAAATTTCATAAACATGGCTTGCCCATCTCTCTAGCAATTGGTGCCATGTTGGGCTCATTTTTGCATAGTTGAAGACTTTGTGTCTTGATAACAAATTTGTATTGTCAAAAGCATATGTTTTAGACAATAAACAAGAGATTTAATGAATTTATTTATTTTTCAAATTAAAAACAAATGGTATAGCTTAACTAAATAATTATTTTGGTTAGCAGGTAAAACTTACCATTGATTGGGGTTTATTGTAGTTTGCTTCAATTAATGTCTGGGCAAGACAATAAATTAAGTTTGTTCACTCATTATTAAAGATATATACATTTCCAAATTAAGAAAAGCTAATAAAGGATCTTTTTTAGGATAACAGTTAAAGTTAATCTCTCTAAATAATATGGGTTTAATATATGATTTAGGGTTAATTAACAAGTTGATACATAAAGAGGACTTTGACATTTCAAGTCAATCTCTTTATGATTAAACCATCCACAAATGTTCCAATTATCATTGATTATTAAAAGAAAATGGCTGCAACTTAGGCCCCGTTTGATAACTATTTGATTTTTGAAATTTAAGCTTATTTTCACTCAAATTTTCTACATGTGTTTTATCATGCCTACAATATATCCATATTTCCTTAAGAAAGTAGGAAAACATTAACCAACTTTTAAAAACAAAAAGAAGTAGCTTCCAAAAGTTTGTTTTGTTTTTAAAAGTTGGTTAAGTATTCTCCTACTTTCTTAAGGAAATATGGATATATAGTAAGAATGGTGGAACACATTATAGGAAATTTAAATGAGAATAAGATTAAATTTCAAAAACAAAAAATAAAAAATAAAATAGTTATCAAACGGGGCCTTAATATTTCCATTGGATAATCAATTGAAACCTAAGATCAAATAGTTTAAGTAACTATCCTTAATTAATTAATATCCTCATTGGCCCATCCCCTTCTGTACTTTTCACCACCAGACATTATCCAGCCAAGGTACTTAAGAACATTTAAATAAAATAATGAATCATGAATAATAAATAATGATATCAATGTAGGGAGTGATGGCCTATTTGCAATTGATTATATTTGAACATTGTGAGGGAAAAACAAACCAAATAAACTACTATATTTATTTCTCATTATTTGGAGAACAATTGTGGAAAATTTGAAACTTACAAATTAAAAAAATAAAAAACTTACAGCATGAGAAGCAACATTGAATTAACTGCATTTACATTGACGTGTTAGGTTAATCTAAACTAATTTGGCATTCAAGTCAATAAATTAAGTAGCAAGTAAGGAAAATTATAGAGTATAGTGTGAACATCGTAATGTGATTAGATACCTTACGTCTAACAAAGTAGTGATAAAAAAAATAAAAATAATGTCCTTCAAAGATGGAATTTCATGGGTCACATAGGTAGAATCGCAACTTTTTTGTTTTGAGTACAAATTGAGGAGTGAGAGAGACTCGAACCTAAGACCTCTAAGTCATTAGGTGTACATTAATGTCGCTTGCACTCCTGCTCTTGTTAGCAGGTAAAATCAGAACTTTCAAATTCGCACAAAGGGATATTTATTTGATCCTCCAACTTTTAACTTTGTTTCATTTTCTTAAGACTTTTTTTTCTTCACTTAAATTTGGTTCCTCTCATTTTTCAATCTCTTAAACTTTATTTATTGTATTTTAAAATAAAATATAACTTATAGTCTACACTTCTCTTCCATACAATTTAAATCAATCTTTCAAAGGAACATATAACAATCGGTCTTTAGTTCTTCAAACAATTTTAACTCAATACTTCATCTTCAGAGCTTTGCGAAAAACTTCAATCTTTGGAAAGCGTTAGGTGTAGTAGAAAGAGAATGATGGTGAAAGAATATGAATATGAAGGAATATTTATGAGAGAACTGTTGCCTCTATTTAGAGTGTAGCAAATAATTATGACAAAACTATTATATGTGTTTATACAAAGAATGATTATGATAATGAAAATAATGAATAGTGATTATGGAAGAAATCATAATTGTTAACTAAAAAATGAGTAAGAGATTATTCTCTTATTTGATCCATTTTCCTTAAATACTCATTAGACTACTTCTTCTATGGCGAACAAGAGCAGAGTTCTAACGATATCTTGTATAACTTAATAATCATGAAATTAGAGGTTCGAATCTCCTACCTAATATTTCGTAAAAAAAAAAAAAAGACTACCTCCTCTATGGGTTATGTTTTCCAGAGCTCTAATGGGCTTGGACCTATTTGATCATATGTGTTGGCTAAACATGAGTTTTTGGCCCGTTGACTTAAACGAACTTGGAATGAATCTGTGAGTCCATTTCAGTTTAATTTTCTTTTCTTTACAAATATAATAAAAACATCTTTTCTATGTGTTCCAAATTATTCTTTTAAATATATACATACATATTTTGAGAGTTCAGTGTTTATAAACATTTTGATGACTCCTTTGCTGAGGCAAGCTCCTCTAATATTTAGAGTTTAGATAATAATCATGGATTTTTTTTTGGATGTTTATTGTTTTTCACTATGATTTCTAAAAATAAAAAAATCTCTATTCTAAAATCTTATTTTTAAAATATGAGGATTCAAATCCTTGTTCTTTTTAACTAACAATTTTATATTGGTTGAAAATGCTTTTCAACACAAAGCTAAACGGAAAATTTGCAACTAATAAACTAAAATTTCATCGATTTTTTTGGTTTGCAGCATGTAATCCTACTTACCTCAGATCTAAAAGAAGTTCATAAAAAAAATTAATTTTTAAATAGGTAGTCATAATGGATTTAACCCATTATTTATTCGTCAAAACCATCTTAACAATTAGAACACTTTAAATTGGTTCTGTTAACTTTTTTTTCATTTTTTATTTTCTCATCCACATGTTAAATAGCATGAAATTCTATCTTAAACTAACCGAAAAAATAAAAACAACCCAGTTATCTAAAGTTGTGATATCCCAAATTCATGAAAATAGAATATCATACATCCTTGATGATGCAAATAAGAAATAAGAACAGTAGAAAAGGACCTTGCAACAAAACAACTACACAAATAGTTAAGAAAACTTTCAAAAGGCAAATTATTATGGTTGTTGTTATCATTACTTTGAAATGATTTTAGTGGAAAGTGATTGGAAACAAATAAACGCAAAAGTGCAAAAATACAAAAGAATGATTTGAAGTCATTATCCCAAAGCATAGTGGCGCCTTGTTTATATCAGCTATCGCAGACTAAACAGTTAACCGCATGCACATTAATAGTTAACATTTTTCAAATCATACAAAATTTATTCCACATTGTTCATTATGGCATCTTAGAGGCAACTTCAAATAACTTAACTTATCCATGGTGTTACAAAACAGTTAACCGCATGCACATTAATATTTCAAAGGATCGTTCATCGTCGCGCATCGGCATACCTAATAGTTGCTCGTAATCTAGAACCGACACCACACTAGCAAGCAAACCAACAAAGAAAACTTGACCGACCTAACACAAGGTTTATGCATTGTGGTACAGCAGTAGTAATCTAACCCATCATAGAAACTAAGGTGCATAATAAAGAAGAAAAAAAAGCAAACAGTTCTATCTAGAGAGTAGTAGAGTAGCAGATAACCTGGATAGAGAAAATGGTTGAAAAGAAAGCGCCGGCCCTTCTTCCGCAAACAGATTACAACTTGTTCCTATACCAGAAAACGCCCTTAGACTCGCCTTCATCAGGCGCCACGTAAATGCACTCTTTTGCCTCTCTCCACATTGCCTTCACAAATGGAGTCCCGTCGAAGTGGTAGTACTGTCCCAAAATTGGCTTAATTGCATTCGTTGCCTCCATGGCGTGGTAATGCGGCATTGTCGATACCAAATGATGGGCCACATGAGTGTCTGTGATGTTGTGGAACACCTTGTTCAATATCCCGTAGTCTCGGTCCACTGTCGCCAACGCGCCTCTCATCCAGTCCCATTCAGAGGAATCGTAATGAGGCAATGCTGGGTGAGTGTGCTGAAGGAATGTGATTAGGACAAGGAATCCGTTCACAATCAACAGGGGCACTCCGTAAACACAGACCACCCAGGCAATTCCTTTGGCTAGAGCGAGGCGGTAGAGTGCATATGTGACAGCCAGCAGCCCTGCATCGGAGATGAATATCTGCAACCGCTCGCGATCGGAGTAGATGGGGCCATATGGGTCAAAGTGGCAGGCAAAACGGTTGTAGGGTCGGCCAGAGACATTGAAGGCTAAGTAGAGAGGCCACCCTAGGGTGAGTGTGACAGTGAGGGTGAGGACTCGGCCAGGTGGGTTGTTGAGGTATTGTGAGAACCAACTGATAGCAGATTTCTGTTTAGGGACAAAGACTTCATCTCGCTCGAGAGAACCGGTGTTGGAATGGTGTCTACGGTGGCTGTATTTCCAAGAGAAGTAAGGGACCATGAGGAAAGAGTGGAGGATGAGACCAACCGTGTCATCGAGCCACTGGTAATCACTGAAGGCGTGGTGGCCACACTCGTGGGCAAGGACCCATACACCAGTAAGGACGCAG
The DNA here is from genome assembly GCA_037832685.1 of Sicyos baderoa. Taxonomy (NCBI): domain Eukaryota; kingdom Viridiplantae; phylum Streptophyta; class Magnoliopsida; order Cucurbitales; family Cucurbitaceae; genus Sicyos; species Sicyos baderoa. The sequence goes on along the minus strand of JBBMEF010003593.1, from coordinate 16,235 downwards.
CCTTGAGCGGCCCAGTACAAAGCCCAGGCAGGATAAAACAAGAGGCTTGGAAGGTTTTGGAAGTAAGTGGTTGCAATGTAATAGAAGATGGAGGCTAGAATAAGGTCATAAACGACGTAGGAAAATGAACGAAGAACCGAACGTTGAAAGCAATGTGGAGGAATGGCCTTTTTGAGCTCACCAAGGGTGAATGGTGGTTTCGTGGATGGAACTCGCTTCAAGTGGTCAGAATCTGACTTCTTCTCCGAAGGAGATGACATTCGACCTCCACCACCCATGTTTCAAGGGTACTGTCCTGGAACAAGCAAAACAAATGAGATTGAAAAATTGCATCATTAAACAGTTAAAAGCCAACCGTGAGACTGTTTATTACAAGAGCCCAACAACCATTTTCATAAAATTTCAATGGTAAAACACATTAATGAGACGAGAGATTCATCCATTCTAATGTTGCACACTACCTGACTTTACGATATTTGAATATAAAGAAACTCATACAATATTAGAGTGACAACTAAATCAATTCATAATGGACAATCAAATCTCTATATTAAGAAAAACATCTAGTAGAGGTATTAGCCGGATGCATTCATCAAATAAAGTAAAAAATCTGGCCCACAAGCATTACTAAAAGTATTTGTAAATACATAAATTCAATGGTAGCCTAATATAATTCATTATAATTGAGAAAAGGGCCCAGAAGAAGTGGTGGCAGTACAAAGAAAACCAGGAGAAGATAAAATCACAAAATATAAACAGGCAAAGTCCTATGTAATTAAAAAACGCAAGTGGGAACCCTCAATTAAATCGAAGAACGCCAAGAGCGATCATGTTGCTGTCAACTTAGCAATTATGTCAGACGAATGGCTGTAAATTAGAATATTTTACAAACGACTAGACCCTACCAAACATTTAAAAAAGGAAAACTGCTTATCATGAAACTTGATTAAATTTATATTCAACAGGTTCACCCAAGGGGTTTTTCTATATTTATTCGTTCAAAGTATGAACAGCAATTCACCCATACTTGAATTTTAACAAGAAACCCAACATTTGAGTTCAAATTCTATGCATTATCAATTTTAAAATTTTGGGTTGATCGGTAATTTAACACTTTCCAATTATTTCATAACATTTTATTTAAAAAAATTCAATATTACTAGTTACCTATTTCATTTCTAAAGGGAGGAAAAAAGGTAAACGTATTATCCCAAATTAATTGATCGAGAGTCCGAGACCTTTGGTACATAAAAGGAATTGTGTGGGCATTTTAATAAAATAATTATTTTACTAAAAGTATGTTTGATTGATTGTTTTCTATGCTATTTTTCTTTGTTTGAGCTCAACATTTTCCATGTTTCTTTTATAAGATTGCTTGTTAATTAAAACAATAAAAGTTCACCAAATCACGGTTGAAAAATAATTTTATAAATTATTCACCAGAAAAGACGGTCAAATGCCCTTGTATTCACTGAATCTCTTCAACTCAACAAACTGTAGGACGGTGGATTTTTCTTTTCTCTTTCTAAGAACACAAAATACACATGGTGAATGGCGCCTATCCTAATTGACTCGAAAACAAAGACTGCGAATCTGAACTATATATATATATATATATATAACAAAATATCAGGCCTTAATTAAATGTACGAGGCATTAAACACTACAGAAAATTAAAATTAAAATTAAAATTAAAAAAACAAAAAAAAAACAATTAGGTAAAGAAAGATATTTCTTCCGGTGTGGTCTCAAGGAGAACCTCTCTAAATCTGGAAAATATTTCGGTCCCTAAGGGCGAGCCTCTTTGGGGACTTATACTTTTTGACGGTTTCATCAACCCTACAAGTGAGCTTAATTATAAAATCCGTGTAGTTTCGATTGTCGATTTCAAAAAAAAATCTGGAAAATATTTTCCACAATTTCTGTTCTGGAAGACAAAAATCCCGGAAGTTGAAAATGAGATACCACAGACCAATTAAACAGTGAGCAAATCTGAACAAAGAAGAAAACGGAAACGAGTTTCCGATAGGCTCAGAAATCGAAAAATCCTCAGCATCACAATCTTACACATGCAATAGCGTTCGCCATTACAGAAGATCCAAATCTATAATTCCAGATCGAAACCACGCGATTAAAGAGCTTTAAAACAGAAAAATCGAGCTAAAACCTACAGCCTGAGTCTCTACCGCCCTAAATCTCAGCGTCCATTTCATCACTACGCAAAATCTCAGCGAAAACCTAAAATCTAACAACATAATCTCCGTAACAGAGCACCTAAGTGTACGGTAATCTAAATCTCAACACAGATCTATACATTGCCACAAACATTAACAGAAACAATCCAAACACATAAAACTCTATCAAATCGAACGATAACAAACCGAGAGAAACAAAAAATCAATGATCCACAGAAACGAAACAAAAAAAATGAACAGAATGGTGACGGAAATGATACCTGAAAGAGAAGAAGAGGATCGGAGTTTCAGTGACCTCGCAATCTCCGCTCTGAAAGCTTCCGCCGCCTTCAGATCGCCGCCGGCAACGAAGCCTTTTTCACTCGATTTTTTTTTTTTTTTTGAGGCACTTCTTGGAATATGAGCGACTGGTATTTAAGTACAAACAGAACTTTGTGAGTGGGCCCGGTTATTGAGCAATTGGTTACGTGTCGTTATCTCGTTGGTTCCTAATCTTGTGTTGCTTGTTTACTCTCCGCCACTGCTTGTAAACAGAACGGTCTACGGTCTCCACCGTCCGATCGGGGAGTGATGTTTTGACGGTGAAGATCGTGCCTGGGGGATCGGAATATCTCACGGCCTAATTTTACGTCCACGTGCATTTCTTTTCTTCTTCTTTTTTTTATCTTTCAAAAAGGATCTGAGAAAAATTATTTTAATTAACAAAAAAAATACGTTTTTAATCTCTTTTTTTAGTAGGGGAGGGGGATACATATCAATTCTCGGATTGAACTTGTTGAAATAATTTACAAAAAATAAATACTTTTTCAATCATTTTCGGTGTAGTTTTAATTTGGATTTTTCAAAACCAAATACATTTTAGCTTTTGCATTTCAAAATCGTGCACGACATTTTCATTTGAGAAGAGAAAAAAATAAAATAAATTAGTTTCATGATGTAAGGTTAATTACCATAACTATTAGAATATTGTTAAATTTTAATCTATTTATGGAATATTTATTTTATATTTCGTAAAAATATATTTATTTATAAAAGAAAAGTAAGTATAAATATAAATTTAAAAAAATATACAAATTAAAATTAAATATTTTTGAAATATAAATATTTGCTACTGATGAATGAGTAGGCAAGCCACAAAAAAATTTGTTTCAACAATATATAATTGAAAAAAGAAAAAGGTTTGTTGATTTTTTATGTTATGAATAAAAAATGTTTGATTTTTTAAATTAGTCTAAATTTACACTACATTTAAATTTAGGGACTAGTTAATTATTTGGGAATTTGTTGTTTTTTGCTTTTCATACACATTCTTAAAAATAATTTATTCATACCATATCTTGTCCAAAATTCATATTCTATTATTATTAGACGTAACCTCATGTTACTAGGTCGTACCAGATAACAGTAAAACTATACTATTTTTGGCATTTGGAAACTTTCCTAAAAACATTATTTAGTTGGGATTGTCAGGCAGCCAACCAATAAAATAATTTGGTTGTGACTTAAAAACATAAGAATAATAATTTGGTTGTTATTATTCAACAAATTAGAACATGATCCCCACAATTCAACAAAGGAATATAAACAAAGATATCCAAAGTCTAAGAACACATTTATCACCTAATGTTTGTGAATGATCGGTACTCTCTAAGGGTGCCCGAGGTGAACATTTCGGTGATGAAGTTGAACGTTCGGTGTTGAGTGTCGATCCACGAAGCGTGGAATCGGATGATCGAGTCGTGGTCGAGGTTCTTGAGGAGATGAACTTCGGAGTAAAGGTGTTGGAGGTTCGCATGAGTTAAAATATATTATTTGTGTATATATTTATTGACTAAATATGACTTTTTGTAAGAACCGGACCTCCTAAACTATGCTTAGACCTAGGGTTCTTACCTGGGCATGCAGGGTGAAATATTGTTAATTAAGCAATCAAAACAATTTAAAATAGAATTAATATAGTTTTATTTAATGAGTTGGACCCAACTAAACGGTTGGAAATAACATAAATAAGCATCTAGCCAGAGTTTAAATAGAAGAAGAAAAAAATAATAAAAAAGAAAGAAAGAAGATTGAATTGTGCATATAATCATAATTGTTTGGTTTACCCGTTATTTACCTGTCTATCATGTTGATGTGTTTAGGGTTGTGGGGTTGCTTATGGCCGTTAAGCATGTTTGTATGTTTAATGGCCATAAGCAACATGATAGACAGTCATTAGGGATGTGATGTTTCCACCTCCAACTGGGGATGCGAGGGGTTTGGCAGCCTCCAATTGGGTACGTGATGGATCATGCTGCCTTCGAGCTGGGAATGCGAGCGATATGTCTACCCCGATCGGGATGCAAGGGGTCATATGCCACCCTCAATGTTCCATGGTGGTTTAGCCACCTTGGTTCCGTGAGAGCTAAGAGCTCAGGGATGATCTAGTAATACCATTGTGCTCACCCCTACTTCTGGTTTACCCTCGTTGTACGGAGGGAGCTGAGCTGGATAAAGCTGCTAGGATCGTAGGAAAGTTTGTTTACTAATGTGATGTTTAGTCTTTTATTAATTATTGACATTTCGTTCATCATGAACGGTTAGGTGTTAGGTGGACTATTTTTGCATTTGCTTCTTTATTTAAATTCTGGTTATGCTTAATTGTTATTTTCAATTGTTTAACTGGGTCCAACTCATTAAACAAAATTGTTGATTCTATTTAAAACTATTTTGGTTGTTTAATGGTATTTAACCATGCATGTCGAAGTAAGAACTAGGGTCTAAAACGGATTAGGAGGTCGGGTTCTTACACTTTTATATAAAATGATGTTGATGAAATAAAGATAAAACTTGATAGATTTTTTTAAAAATATATTTAAAATCTTTAAATTAATAAAATAAGCATTATTATTTTTAATAAGTTCATATACATGGTAATTTAACCATTCTGGAATAGTTCAAGTGGTCAAAGAGGGTCTTATGATGTTGATGGATTATATTTTCTACGATTTTTCTTTACATGCAAATATTGTAAGGTCAAACAGTATGTCTCGTAAATTTGTCATTAATACTTGAAATGGTAGATAAAAATTTAACTAAGTGATGGATTTTAAATCGTGATTGTTTTTTTTAAAAAAGTATATGGCTGATTTAAAATTTAACTTATAGGGTGTGTTTGTTTTTGGTAGAAAAGAGTTGAGTGGAAGGGAAAACAATGGTTAATAGTAGTTAATAGTGATAATCTACTAGTTTGGGAATTGAGATTAAAGATAGTTGAGAAATCAACTACGTGTAACGTATGGTTACTAAGCTCTACAAGATGTTAGTAGAGTTCAGCTGTTGTTGACATGAATTTTAATTATTCAGATCAATTGTTGTTAAGTGATTTTAAAAAATAATTTTTTGTTTTTTAGTTTAATGATAATTTATATTAAAAAAATTTAAATTCATGATATTTTAATTCATTCACTCACATATACACCCCTAAAATAATAATAATAAAATCATCATAATTCAATCAACTTTTAGTTTTATATTTTATTACTTAAATATATATATATATATATATATATATATATATTAGTAACATGAATCAAGCAAACTATAATAAATTTTAAAAAATTGAACTATATCTATCATTAAATAGACGACTAAAATGTTAACTATAATATATTTTTGTGAAAAATAAAGAAATAGCAAATAGTAGGATATAATGGCCTTATTAAGCAATTAAAATATATATAGTAATTAAAATATTAACTAAGAAAAAATAACTAAAATGTCATTTTAGTATATTTATTTTTAATTTTGTTTTATTTTATTTTGATTTCTTTATTTTTAAATGTTAAATTTTAATTTTATAATAATAATGAAGTTAAAATTTAGTATTTGTTGTTGATTTATTACTATATTTTATTTATAAATTTGTTCTTATTAATTTTCATAGTTTAAGAAATATGCTTACTCCAACTTCTTATTACAAAAATTATATTTTTATATGAATAAAAATTATTATTAAGTATTAAATTATTATGAAATAATTCATTTCAATATCGAATCTGACTATTTCGATAGAGTTAAAATTACATTTAGAAAGACATATTTGCATTTTGATATTAGTCGAGATTAAAAGATATGTATTATATAAAAAAAAACTTGATAAAGGGTTTGAGGAATGGCTAAAGAAAAGTTCAAAGTAGTTGTTTACTTAAAAAAACAAACAAAAAACAAATGAGGGGTTATTGAGTGGTTTTTTTTTCGAGATCAACCAAACTTTCATTAAACAAACAAATCAACAATACAAAAAACGAACTTAAAAACTAAAATGGACTCGACCCACAACCCGGATCTGAAACGAACTGAAAAAAGAAAGCTTAGAATAATGGAAATTCTAACAAAGAGAAAAGCTCCTCGTACAACAATCTCAATAAATAAGAAGTAACAAAACTTCAAGAAAAGAGATCTAAAAGCTAACGTTACTTAAAATAATTGTTAACTAATAGACCACAAATAAGTAACACAAAAGCTAATGTTACCGAAAGGGTAAGTGGCGCAATGGTTTCATTGTTTGGTTGTAAACCAGTTCAACACCAGCGTCTGTTGTAGTTGTTGTCCAAAGCTTTTATAAGTATGGTAATTGTTAGTGATATATATATATATTAGATTACAACAATTGGGGGTGGAAGAGACTCAAACCTAGCTAAGACCTCTATGTCATTAGATGTACATTGATGTCGCTTGAGCTATTGCTCTTGTTAGCGTGAAAAATATCTTTTTAATCCCTACCTTTTGGTTGTAGTTTTAATATTTTAGTCTGTATGTTTCAAAATTCAACACTCTTACCCTTATCATTGGATAGATATTCAGTAACTGAATAGGTAAGTTTTAGAATGTTTATTTGGAGGAAGGAAGGAAAATGATAATGATTATGGGGGAATGAGAATGAATTGGAGAATAAGGAGGGAAATCATTATAGGGATAATGATTATGATTTGTTTTTGGAGTGAAAAGAATGATTATAGAGGAAATTATGACTTGTCTTTGACGAAATGATTAGGAAGGAAATGATTACTTATGTTTGGCATGAAGAGAATGATTATGGAGGAAATTGTTACTTGTGTTTGGCGTGGATATAAGGATTATGGAGGAAATAATTATTTGTGTTTGATGTGAATGAAAATGATTATAGGGAAAATAAAATAATGAATATGATGAGAATGAAAAATAGTGATGTGGTGTATAAAAAGTTGTTGGGGAGAGAATAAAAAATAGTTAAAAAAATGATGAAAATGTTGAAATTTGGAAAACGTGATTATAAGAGGAATAACTTCGGTGGCCCAAACACGGAGAATGATCCCAGAGGCGAATCCAGCAGTCAAAGTTTGGGGTGGTCCATTTTTTTTCTTTTTAACACGACATATTTACTATTTTCATAGGACTAATTTTTCGATCCTAAAATATTTTGTTATTAATATAATTCATATAATTTTTTTTTATTTGAAAGAAACCATAAATTAAGTCAGAAAAACCATACAACCAATCCTCCCATATGAGGTCAAACCACTAACAAGGTCATCCCCCAATAACGCCTAAGGCCTTGAACCGCAACCTAGAAGGTGGGCAATGAAACAAAAAACCAACAGAAAAGCTCAACATCATCAATAATAAGCCTAATCGAAACCAAAGCCTTGAAATAATTGGAATTCAAAGAATCCAACGAAGGCCGAACAAACATCGTCAACACCATTTGGGTAGACTTTTGATGCACTTTGGGGAGTAATCCTTGGAACATATAGGCTACTGAGATACGTGACCCCATCATAGTAAAAAAAGGGAGAACCGTTCCAAAAAGAAACGTACCTTACCGAAGCACGACCAAACCGACAATTGATAAATGCTTCCTTTATCCACCAGTTCCAAAATGGAACGACCTAAAATAACATTTATCCTAACCAAAACTAAATCTAAACCAGCCATAAAAACCATAGTGGAGAGACCAACCATAATATAATTAGCAGAGTTAAAATAGCAGCCCAACAAAAACAGTACCAAAACAAACCAACAAAGACTGGGACTCAAAACTAACCAAGAGTGAACCGTTGAAGAATGGAAGAGAAAATAGTAGAACTAGTCTATAGACCAGCCCCATTCAAAGAACTCGTCGACCACCTCTAGCCAAACCGGGTCGGGACAACCGATTTAGAAGTCAAGGACAACTGTCCAAACCTTGAGTCTCGTGAGTGACAAATGGCAGCAATCACTTCTTGACAGCTGGCTCTTAAACCTCCCATTCGCTATAGTGAAACCCTTTTTCATCCTCCTCTTCCCGCCTCCGACAAGCCGCTTAAAATTCGGCCTCTGCCTTTGGTCGTCTAAACTCTTTTCATAACCACCCATAATCTTCTTCTTCAACGATTGTCCATCGAACGTTCCCCAATCGAACGGCATGTTTTTTCTTCCATCGCTCTCTTTGAACCTCCATTCCAGATTTTCGATCTTCTTGGTCTCAGCCCCTTTCAACCAAAACCCATATTGAACCCTCATTTCAAAACCAACGAAGCTCCCATTTGCCATCCATGGAGTCTTTTCCGTCATAGGAGCTTTGACCTCGAACAAATTCGAACCAAGCTTGCTACGGGTACTTCCACACACCTCAGACAACTTTCTATTCACCGATTTCGACGGATCTACAGACCATCTCAACCAGCGAAAGACCACCTCCATCTTCCTCGCTCTTCAACGAGCCCACGAACGACCACTCCCTACGCTTCGTCGAGAGCAGAGAGGGGTCCCAAGAACGCACCCATGGGTGCCCACTAACACTCGCCTCAACAACTTCTTTGAGTCCGACAAAGTATCTCTCTCTATAAGAGAGAGAACGGGAGAATTTCATCTCTCTATACACTATAATTTGATACAACACTATAATTTGATACAACAAAATTCATGATTACTATCATATAAGATGTCGGTAGAGCTATACTACTTTTGGCTTATTAATTAAAAGTTATTTTTTTTTATACAATAATATTGAAGGAGGAGAATTCGAACCTATAACATCATAGTTACAAGTCGCACAGATGCCGATAGAGTTATGCTTCCTTTAGCGCTTATTAGTTAAAAGTTAAATACTCAATAAACTGTTTTTTTTTTTTTTTTAAATCATCAAACTTATTTTTAAGTTTTATAAATTTATTAAATACAAATTTGACCCCAAAAAAAGCATTATATTGTAAACATATGGTAAAAAAAGAAAGACATAGTAGTGGAGCTTATCCTGCTTGAATTGCCACACGTCTTTCCAATCCGCCACGTCATAAGAAAATAACACGACGAAGCCACGCGTTCCCCCACGTGGCATTATGATTTCAACACGTGTCCCCGAGAAAAATCGCGCGAAATCTATTTAAGGATCGCCGTAAATCTGGGTTTAAATTTAAAAAAACAGTTTTATTATTTATCCAAAAAAAGAAAACAGTTTTATTACGCGAAATATTAGTGTGGCAAAAAAAGAGTGAAAAAAAGTGTAAAAATGCAGTCGGGAAAGAACGCCGCGGAATCGGTGAAAGAATCGGCCGCCAACGTTGGGGCCTCTGCCAAATCTGGCATGGAAAAAACCAAAGCCACTGCTCAAGAAAAGGTTTTTTTTTTATTACAAATTAAATTTAAGTTTTTTTTCTTCAAATTATAGAAGATTTTAAAAAAGAAAAAAAACGTGGTGGTGGCCGGTGGGTGGGGTGTATTTATGTTAGGTCAATAGTTTGCACTATTAAACGTGTTAGAAATTATTTAAGTTTTTTATTCCTCTTAAAACATTAAATAAAATTTATAGTCAATACTTATTTCCTCTAAAACATTAAATAAAATTTATAGTCAATACTTATTTCCTCTAAAACATTAAATAAAATTTATAGTCAATTAATACCGTCTTTTGTATATTATGGCATTGGTTTACCATTTCTATGGAGTTGCTTTGTTGGCATGTGCACAATTTTGTAAAATTTGACTCTTTTTTAACCTTGGTTCATATGAGGTTACAGTTTCGAATTCTCCTCCAATGTCGTTTTATCTGTTATGGTACTCGGCCCAAACCCTCTTCTCTAGCATGGAAGTTTTTTTTTTTTTTTTTTGAAATCCAAGGGTTTTTAACAAAACAATCCTCTAGCGTTCAATTGTTCTTTTTATTTACTCGGAAATTGGAATTGTTACCTCCTAATTACAAATGTAGATATTTGCATTCGTGGCAGTTATAAATACCACAAGCTTCCAAAGTCATAATAAAGGGCTTAATGTAGGTGGATTAACGTGTTAAACAAGATTAAAATAATTAAAAATAATGAGTCAGGTGGACAAGATGCGGGCCCACGATCCATTGGAGAAGGACGTGGCGAGGGAAAGGAAAGAGGAGCGGCTTCACGAGGCTGAGCTGGACAAGCAACAGGCGCGTGCCGAACACGAGGCGCAGAGGCAGGCTGGTACGGAACCCGGTCCAACCACTGGGACTCGAACCGGAACCCACACGTATGATCCCACTTTGGATGGCGCCAACCGTTGAAGGGAATGGCGCAAAATATAGCTTCTCATGGTTGCTTTGGTGAAGCTTTTATGTGTACCATATATATTGTGAAATAAATAACACTTGCGTTTAATGGATTCTCTCTCTTTTTATTTTTTAATTTACAACTTTTGAGGGAAATTTTATTGGCAGCTTTTCAACTTAAAAAATGAAGTATTTTTTAAAAGGAAGAAAAATTCAAATTTTTTTTAGTCTAAGTTGAGGGAGGGAATTATAAATATCAAATAATGAAATTGTCTTGTATCCTGGTAATTGGTTATTTTAGCTTTGTATTCTGGTAATTGGTTATTTTAGCTTTACCAACTTCATCTCGTAAATCAGTCCATATAAATCTTCCATAGTGAGCTTCTCCATTTTCACCTTTAATATGGTATCAGAAGTTTGTTAAAGTTCTTTCTCTACCTTTCATTTCTCTTTCTCTTGTTCTAATGGCGATGACTTCAAATTCCACTGCTGCGAATGCTCCGCTTCCTATAGCGACGCCTGCTCCAAATTCCACCATAGTGACGATTCCAATTCTGATTAGTTCGACAGAGTTCCTTCAGCCATCAACCGAGAATATGCAGAGTCCTTATTTCCTACACAAACAGTGATATATCTAATCTAGTCCAAACAGTGATACATCTAATCTAGTCTTAGTTTCTGAACTTCTTCACGAGGATAATTACATCATATGGAGTCGATCCATGAAGATTAAATTGACGATTTGGAACAAGCTAGGGTTCGTGGATGGCACTATTGAGCAACCAACGTTGAAGGAATTGCTTCCTCTGTGGACTAGGAACAATTATGTTGTAATCGCTTGGATATTGAATTCCGTCTTGAAAGGTATCGTCTAGCATCATCTTCTTCGATTCGGTAAGAAGCATCTGGCTCGATCTAAAGGAGCGTTTTCAGAAATGCAATGGTCCAAGAATCTTCCATTTGAAGCGAAAATTGGCAAATATCAGGCAAGATCAAGATTCAGTTACAACTTATTTTTTCAAGATCAAGACTCTTTGGGACGAATATGCTTCTTACAGACCGGCTTGCATATGTGGTTTGTGCACTTGCAAAGGAGTGAAATCGATGGAGTGTTTCGTTCAATTCGAATATTTGATTGTCTTTCTTATGGGCTTGAATGACAAGTACAACCATGCTCGATCTCAGATTTTATCCATGGAGCATGTTTCTAATGTTGCAAAGACTTTTTCCCTCATTGTTCAAGAAGAAGAGCAAAAGATTAATGATTTTGCTGAATCATTCTCTGTTGTTCTAGCAGTTTCTTCCAAATCACATGGTTCTACATAATAGAATAAATCAAAGTCGGTTTGCACTCATTGCAATCTTCAGGGCCACACGGTTGATAAATGTTATCGCATCCATGGATTTTCTCCAGGATATCGACAGCAAAACTACAACAAAGCTTCGAGCACTCTGCATTCTTTTTCAAGTACCAAGCTCCATCTATCGTCATCCCCGGTTAATCAGACTGTAGTTGAAGATTTATTTGTTGAGGATTTCTTTATGCAGTGTCAGAACATATTAAATTCTCTTCACTTCAAGCTCAATTTGGAAAATAATGGTACAGAGATGTCAACTTCTAGTGCTCATCTTGGAGGTAACATTCTTTTTCCTACTTCTTTTGATTGGGTGATCAATTCTGGTGCTACTACTCACATATGTTATTGCAAAGAATTATTTGATTCTTTAGAAGCTGTCACTATTACTGTTATATTGCCTGATAAGTAGAAGATAAAAGTTGATTTTGTTGGTAGTGTCACCATTAATGGAAACATGTTGTTGCATAAGGTTTTGTCTGTACCATCTTTCAAATATAATCTGCTTTCGGTAAGTTCTTTGACAACACATGGTAATTTCAGTGTGAGTTTCTCAGCTAGCTCATGTGATATTTAGGAAAAAATCAATTCGAGGAGGATTGGAAGGGGTGAGTTGCTGAATGGATTATACATACTCAAAGACTTTGGAATTCATCCTTCGTACACACAATCTAGATATTCCATTATGAATGTAACTAAGGAAAATAATGTCTCCCTATGGCACTCTAGGCTAGGTCATTCCTCTAGCTCTAGACTTTTAGCCTTAAAGAATACATTGTTGTTAGATTCAAATTGTATTCAACACTCATGCTGTGATGTATGCCCTTTGGAAAAACAAAAGAGGTTGACTTTTACCTCCAATAATAATAGAACTACTTTCTTATTTGACTTGGTACACATAGATATATGGGGGCCCTTTCGCGCTCCATCTCACAAAGGACATAAATTTTTTTTAACTGTGGTTGAGGACCATAGTTGATACACGTGGGTATATATGTTGAGTAAGAAATGTGAGGTGATCAAAATAATTTTAAAATTTATTAGGCTTGTTGAAACTCAATTTGGGGTTGTGATTAAGTGTTTTAGATCTGATAATGTCACAGAGTTTAAATTCTCAGAATTGTTCAAGTCTAAAGGAATTTTACACCAACGATCTTGTATTGCCCGACCTGAACAGAACTCGGTAGTTGAGAGGAAACACCAACACATCCTTAATGTAGCTAGGGCCTTGTTTTTTCAGTCAAGAGTACCTCTACATTTTTGGAATGAATGTTTTTTTATCTGCAGTTCATTTGATCAAAAGAATTCCCTCTCCTATTCTTAAATGAAGGTCGTCGTTTGAACTCCTACATGACAAATATGTTGACTATTCCATGATAAGAGTTTTTGGATGCTTGTTGCTTCAACCTTGTTAACCAATATACACAAATTTAGCCCTCGAGCCATTCTCTCTGATTTTCTTAGTTATCAAGCAGGCATGAAATGATATAAACTCCTAAATATTGAAACAAATCAAATTTTCATCTCACGTGATGTTGTTTTTAGAGAACAAATTTTTCCTTTTCACAAAGTGACAACACCTTTTGAAAACTCCTCTTCACATTTTCTTTTTCCAGTTGTACTACCTGTACCATATCATTATGACATTCCAACTCAGCCAGCTATACAAAGTGTTGAAATCTCAATTTCCACCACAAGTTTTCTTTCTACGCCTGAGCCATTAGTTACATCAATTGTACCTTCTCCAATTTGTACTCCTCTAAACAATGATGGCATATCTAACATGGACACCCTTTTATCCAATGGACCATGTAATTCCCCTATAAGCCCAACTAACTCTCTGCCTAGTGAAAATTCAACTAGCATTACTCCAACTTCGTCCAATTCCATCCCTCTGACCTCTACCTCAACCGAGCAAAGAAACCATCCCATTTTGCGAAAATCCTCCCGACCACGTAAACATCCTTCCTATCTAAATGACTATCATTGTAGTCTTGTTTCTAAAAAATTCCTACCATCCCTATCCACCAGATATCTATTACAAAATTACATTTCATACATCAACCTTCTGCCCTCTTTTAAAGCATTTTCTCTTCAATTGTCTTCCACATATGAACCTACTTTTTATCACCAAGCTCTCCCATATATCCACTGGTGTGAAGCTATGCAAAAAGAACTCTTAGCAATGGAAGCCAACAACACATGGCAAGTGGTTACTCTACCAGATAAGAAAAATGCTATTGGTAATAGATGGATTTATAAGATCAAATATCATGCTGATGGATCTATTGAACGCTATAAAGCCCGGTTAGTAGCAAAAGGGTACAATCAACAGGAAGGGTTAGATTATGTGGACACTTTTGCTCCGGTTGCAAAACTGGTCACTGTTCGAGTTTTATTAACTTTGGTTGTTACTTATGGTTGGGCATTGTATCAACTTGATGTGAACAATGCATTTTTACATGGGAAATTAGTTGAAGAAGTGTATATGCAGCTCCCTCTTGGCTACAAACCTTCAGTTCCTTATCCAGGTACAGGAACTCTTGTATGTCGCCTCAACAAATCAATATATGGTCTTAAACAAGCATCTCACCAATGGTTCGCAAATTTTCATCTACTATGATTTTACTTGGTTTTTCACAGTCTTAAGTTGATCGCTCATTGTTTGTTAAAGGATCTGACTCTACTTTCATTGCTCTGCTTGTATATGTAGATGACATTATCCTCACAGATGCCAACAATGAATCTTTAACTAGACTTCGAGACATGTTGGATGCAAAGTTCAAACTAAAGGACCTTGGAACTTTCTTGGTTTAGAACTTGCACGTTCAAAGAAGGGCATTTTTATTTGCCAATGATATTATGTTCTAGAGATGGTTCAAAGAAGGGCATTTTTATTTGCCAATGATATTATGTTCTAGAGATGATTGAAGAAGTTGGGGTATTAGGAGCTAAATCGGAAATACTACCTATGGATCCTTTGCAAAAGTTAACACTCAGTCCAATCAATCCAACTGCAGATGTTATACTAAAGGATCCACTCGTATATCGACGTATCATAGGCAAGTTCATATATTTGACCATTTCACGACCCGATATCACCTTTGCTGTCAACAAGCTCAGCCAATTTGTTTCTTGCCCTAGAAAGTCTCATCTTGATTCAGCTTATTTCTTACTTCGATATTTGAAAGGGACACCAGCACATGGCATACTAATTTCACCTGTAACAAGCTTCCAATTAAGAGCATTCTCAAACTCTGATTGGGCTTCGTGTTTACACTCGAGAAAATCTACAACTAGTTTTTGCATTTTCTTAGGAGATTCATAGATCTTAGGGGTGTACAAATAACCCGAGAATCCGAAGAACCCGAAGAACCCAACCCAAAATACAAGGGTTGGGTTGGGTTGAGTTTTTTCTCGGGTTGGGTTGGGTTGGGTTCATACTTATTGAAATCAAAATTTTTGGTTCGGGTTCGGGTTCAAGAAGTTCGGTTCGGTTCCAACCCGACCCGAACCGAAGTTGCAATATATTAAAAAAAAATTATATATTAAAAATAAAAGAGAGAAATAGAATAGAAGGGTTTTAATTTCAATGTTTAGATTTTAGGTTATGCGTCGTCGACCACCATCTCCATTCTCTCCTTCATTTCAATTTTCAATTTCAACCCTTTAGTCTGCGAGAGTGCGAGTGCGACTGCTTCCTCTCCATCCCTTTCAATCTTCATTTCATTTTCATCCCTTCCCCCTTCGTCGCCCACCGTTGTCGTCGGCCCGTCGACCACCACTGTTGCCGCCAACCGTCGTTAACCTTCGTCGCCCACCGTTGTCGTCAACCGCCGTTTCCTTTCCAAGCTTCCTTCATTCAAACTTTTCCATTGCAGGACCAAGGTGTTTCCTTAGTTCCTTAGTTTAATAAATTCATCTTCTATAGGAGTTATATTTATTTCCAATTTTGTTTTATTCTTTGTAGCACAAAATTCAAATGCCACAAATATATGCAACGATTCTACTTTTAAACTTTGATCTTCTCATGATAAACAAGTATTTGTTTGTTCTCTCTCCGTTCTAGCTGTCTAGTTTTAATTTTTGTTCTTTTTATGATGTTATTTCTTTTCTTCTTCTTTTCTTCTTTAATTCCTTTGTGCAATGATATTTCAGCTAGTTATA
>JBBMEF010003559.1:8850-26601 GCA_037832685.1 Sicyos baderoa | reverse complement strand
GGAAAAATAACAACTCTAACAAAATGAGCATTCTTCTAACAAATATAACAAATTTGCTAATAGGGATGTATTTCAACGATATATCACAATAATGTCTTGCCCTTTTCTATCCTTTCAACAGTGAGTCAACCGTCAATGCTTATCCGTATTTTATTTTATTTACTTTTCTCCTTTTTATTTCCTTTTTTGGGGTTTTAAAAAAGGGGTCTTGGTTTTTTGTTTTTAATTGTTCATTTCTTTTTATACTTTGTTATTATACGTTGTTCTTAGGTCAATTTTTGTTTGGTTTTAGATTCGCTTATATCTAAGTATTAGTTTTTAAAAATTGATTTGTTATTTGCTAATTCCCTATAAGCTAAGAAAACTAGCGGTAGGTTATGTGCTTAGCTTGTCGTATCGAGTTCAATTTGAAAGTCTTTAAAAAAAAGAACATATTTTAAAATTCAAATTTTCGACCAACTACACCTCCTAAGAACATTTTTATCATAGAATTAAATAGTGATAACCTACGTCATACGTTGAAATTAATTACAATAGAATTTGATTTACCCCACCTAATTAACAATATAAAATAACTTAGATTTTACTATAATTTATAATGCAAATTTAACCAATTCTATATATATTAATAATAATAATCTCCCAATTGTGTAATTATTTCTTAAGTCCTCCGAGGTATGTTATGCAAATTTAAATGTATACTACATTAAATTATATAACCTAGCGTCTAATTTTTTTTTATATATATAATCTAGATCAAATCTAGGTGTAATATTGTTCAAATTGTATAGATGAAATAATATAATATTTTGATCACGATTCATATATATATATGTATATATATTACAAGATAGATAATTTTTTTAAAAAAATTCACTTTTGTGTATAAAAAGAAACAAGAAACTGTACTAAAAAAAAACAAGAAACTGTACTAAAAAAAACAAGAAACTACTGGGAAAAAAAAATTAAAAAGAAAATTGGATCCTACCATAATAAAAGAAGGTTACTTTTTCATCAACAAATCATTAACGACAATACACAAATATTTATATTTCCATTTTTTTTAGAAAAAAAAAAACTCAATTACAATAATATACTATCCTATTATTTAAAAAAGAAAATACATAAATGTCGATTCAATGAATAAGTTTAAATGTGATAAACCTTAAACATGACACATACAGCACAATATAAGATCGAAAAAGAAATACAATAGGAAAACAAATAATATCATAGTTGATTTTTGTTTTGATAAGTCCAAGCAATAAGAACCAACAATCCCTTTTTCTTACGTAAACAAAATCAAAAGGAGTTGTACAAAACAAATTAATATGAACCATTAAAAGGAAATAATAATAAATAATAATAAAATAAAGAGGTTTTTGCGGTAATAAACCAAATTAATAAAATATTTACAATTCTAGATAAATTTGAAAAGAAATAGCAACCATATATGGTCCAAATATACGGTACAAGGTAATACTTTTTATATTGAATAACTAATAGATAATACAATACGATGATATTTATATTATATATTTGACATGAATGCCGAATATTTTTAAATTTACCTTAATCTATAATTATTTTGAAAAATTAGGCTATTCAATGCAATTTTCCTAAAATAAATAAGTCGTTTGGGAAGTTCCTTGTTTGGCTGCATTGATTTCGGATGGCTAATTTTTACTTGGTGTTAGGCGTTGGGTGGGATTGTGATAGCCACAAAACATTATTGAGTTTGTTATTGACAAAACCCAATATTTGGTGTGCAAAAATAAATGTCTACCCATACAAACATCAACACCAATTTGTTATTGCATTTCTCTAGTCTCCTTTCATAATATTTCCTATATGTTATTATTTTATTTTGGTTTATAAATCTTAAAACAATGTTTTTCTTCTATTTCAACACTTCCACACTGCAAGATCGATAAAAGAAAAATTGGTGGCTCTCGTTTAGTTGAAAGCAGTTGTACCCTTTACGTAGTGTATGCGGAACACTTCTTCCAATTAAAAAAATAAAAATAAAACTTCAATTTATAACACAAAATTAAAAAATGTAAAATCAAATCTTTGAGGCTTAAATCATGTTTAAAATTTAGTTGTATGTTTCAAAACTGAACAATTTTATTTTTACCATTTGAGTAATATATATTATGTATTTTTATAATTTACTTTTATATTTTTTTTTAAAAAAAATTAAATTAATGTAAAAAATTAAAATAATCAGTTTATCAATATATTAGAATTTAAAGTTAATCTAATTATTATTTTAGTCGATATTACGTAATTTAATTATTGTTTTTTATTTTTTTATTTTTTAGACTAAAAGAAAGTATATTGAAATACAAAAAATAAACTGGTTCAATTTTGAAATGCTAAATTGAAACTAAACTCTAAACTGGCTAAAAAGATATTTTTCTCTAACTTTTTTAATGAATTAATTGCATATTGATCGACAAACATAAATATAACTCAATTAAAATAAAATATATATTTTTTATCCGAGAATTCAAATTTCTCTACCAACATGAAAAGGAAAACTTAGATATTGATTTACCAAAATGAAAACGATGACTCATGGATGCACATTAATATATTCTTTTTTATTAATAATTATACTTTAACTTGTCCATTATGGATTCTAAAAAAAAAAAAAAAAAAAAAAAAAAACTTGTCCATTATAATATTTTATTTTAAACGCTATTAAAAATATATATAGCTGAAAAAAAAAATATAACTAGCAGCAGCCGCGTTCTTGGTTTCTGACCACAACACCCGTTTACTTGTTGTTGGATAATCGGCACACGAAACCCGGGTCAACCCGCTTTCTAAATTCTAGATTCTCAATATTTAATTATTTTTTTTTACAATTACTTTAATAATTGGATTTTCAAAATTGAGAGAAAATTATTTTTATTTTTTAAGATTAGTTGAGGGTGGAGGAGACTCGAATTCAAGATGTCTGAATTAGGTGAACATTGATGTCGGTTGAATTATTATTTTATTCGCAAAAATTGTTTATTTTTGAAAATGAGTAGGATCAGGTGTATTTTTTTAATCAAGGCCGAAAAATATACAACAAAGCTCAACCCCATTTCATATATATTTATTTGTTTCTAATTATTTTCATCTTGATTGTAGATTTTCTCTAATGTTTCTCGACTTTGAAACTCAATTCATTTTACCAATTTGAATATAGTCCGTTAAAACATTTATACTTCTTTAAGAGGTTATTTTATAGTTTTTTTTTTTCTCGTTTGTCTTAATATTAAAAAATGTAATCAATTTAACCACATCTCAGAAGATAGGATTCATACATGTATTTTCATAGTTATTAGGTTATAAAATATAATTACAACTTGATACATCATTAATTGACTTGTTATATCTTTCGATAAACTAGCGAAAATAAAATAACCAATCACGTTATTGACTCATTCGATATATATTAGTTAACTATAATCATGGCGATTACTCTTTAATCTACATTTATTTTTTTTTAGTACCAATCTACGTTGACAGTTTATCAGTTCCATGTACATAGGGGAAAAACCTTTCATTATTACCGTGAGGGAGCACAACACTTCTTTTGTAATTTTTTTTAATGCATATTGGGATACATGGGACAAATACCTATTAATCGAGATCGAATATGTGACGCTGGTGTTGAACTGATTTACAACTAAATAATGAAACATTGTACCACTGACCCATTCGATACTTCTTTTGTAATTTCAATATGAAATAATCGATCTAATATTTTTGCCAAAATCCCAACAGCATACTTCTTAGCTCAATATGTTTAAATATATACATTGAAATAAGAGTAAAGCCAACAAACTAATAGCTCAACCGACATTCATGTACAATCAAAGTAAAATTTATCTACTCATAGACAAGTAGATAGTCCATGCTTATGAATTATATGAAATTATGTAAGCCACACAACTTTACTTTTTATATATAAATTAATTTTTGACTAAAAGTTATATGACTCGTATCGTATTGTATACATTAAGTATGGACTATCTATTTATTCATGAGTAGACAAGTTTTTTTCAAAATGATTGAGCCTAGAAAATGATTTTGAAAGTGGGCCGCCATGTAGCTTGATGGGTCAGTATTCTCTTTTGGGCCGATCAGCCTAGTTCATTATCCCAAGTTTTATTTTTTGATGAATTAAAAGGCCTAGTTCACAAATGGACTTGGATAAGCCCACTAAATAATAAGTATTTAAACAGGAAAAATATGAGGGTGTATTGGCGATTTTGTTAAAATTTAAGATTAAAAATGGCAACTTAACCAATGAATTGGGATAATTTTTTTGAACCAATTTAAATTATTAATCCGTCCGATCTTATACATAAAACAATTCAATGAATTCAACTCAAACTTTTTACGGGTAGGTTTTTGTGTTCAACCCTAAAACAAAAAATTACAAAGTCATATCTCAATCCATCAAGAAAATATTATTACTACCCTACTCTTACTGTTTGAGTTATAGTAATGGGTTTCCGAGTTGAATTTTGTACATCTATATCAACCCTGATTTAATCCAAGTTCAAAATAGTGCAATTCGTTATCTTGTTTTTCTTTTTTGAAAAAAAATAGGTTATCTTGTTTGGTGTTGGTTCATTCCAACCCCACGATCACATATTCTATCCTGAAAATTAATATTTTATGTAGGATTTGCTGGCCCGTCTTCCCCGAATTTGTACTAAAAAAAATATTAAACTTAATTTAAAACTTAAAAAAAAATAAAAATAAACCACAATTAAAAATAAACAAAATAAGAAATTAAGTTCTTACTCAACTACAAGACCAGCTGCCAGTTCGACGACGCTCTCCAAAGAACAAAGCATTACCTTTCTCCGCTCGGATCGATCACAATCAACTGGTAATTTGCCCTAATTCTTATGCTCAGATTCAGATTACACAAACAATTTGATTTTGCATTTTGTACTTTTTCTTTTCTGTTTCAAAGATTTGGGTCAATTAGTTGCAGAAGATCCGGTAGGGTTTTCAGTCCTTGTTTTTCAATCTCCTTTGAATTTTCCAGTTTCTTTGTATGTTTTAGCTTCAGATCATACTCCGGCAGAAGCTATGGCTGGATATCCCTCCACTGCTTCCGACGGGAAGAAATCGTCTGACGCGGCCGACGATTTGCCGATCTTCAATGCTGAAAATTTGCAAAGCAATTTGAAGATTATCTATTACAGGTTTTTCGATGCTTGAACGATTTTTACTTGCTTGTTGATACGAATTGTCATTGTTTCCTGTGTCGAATGTAGTTGAATCGTCAATCCATGGTTGCCACCTACCTAGGAATTAATTTCCTATGGATTTCCTTGACATCCAAATATTATAGGGTCAGACGGTATGTTCCGTGACATTAATCGAGTTACGCGAAAGCTGGCTCGGACAGTCACGGATATCAAAAAAGAAAAGAAAAGAATGTAGTTGAATCCTTTGAATGTTTCTAGAGTTGTAATCCTTCGGTAACAGGCCTTTTAGTTTTCACAATTCTTTGAAATGATTATTCGTTTCTTCTTAATTAGCATCTTAGGTAACTGTAGATTAATTGGCTGACCTAAGATTTTAAAGTTTTCCAAGCACTGTGCGACCTAGACTGTTTTGATTCAATTTCTCTGAGTACCAACATTCAATTTGCATAGCTACTGTTAGGTTCAAGACTCACTTGTGACATTAATGTGTAGACACCCCAGTGCCTCTATTCCTTTGATGTCTTTCGGTGCCTGGCCTAGAGATGGATGTGGTAACCCTTATTTAAAAAAATAATAATTGAGTAGCTACAAAAGCGGAAAAGATGATTGTTATTTATTATTATGATTCTTTAGATTGTAAACTATATATCATCTTTTGCAGCCGGACGTTTTTGTCTATAATTGGGGGAGTAATTGCTGGAATTTTGGGATTCACAAGCCTGACTGGATTTATATTCTATTTCCTAGTCATGGCAATTACTTCGCTTGGACTTGCAGCTAAGGCTGGATTCTCCTTCAATTCGTATTTCGAAAGCTGGAACCAGATTCTACTTGATGGCTTTTTGAGTGGTCTTATGGTAAGTATCATCTTCTCTTATTTTTTAGATTTGAAAAAGTTAGAGGTATATTAGAGAAGAGGAAATAAGAGAATTGATTAAATTTATTTGCTTGAAACTGGCTTTTGTTGAATTCCATTTTGATTAATGAATATTGAAATCTAGTGCTTCTAAGTTAGAAACCCTTTCATGTTAGTTGCATTGCATATATTTGTTCTATATTGTAAAAAAATTTGTTACATCTGGTAATTTCACCCACTTCACTCTCCTGCTCCTACTCCTTTCTAGAGTATCTTAGTCTGTAATCAAAGAAGAAGACAGGTCACAGTACTATCTACAATGCTATTGTTCCGAAGGCAAGTTGAAAAAAGATAGTCCAATTCTCTTTCCTTTAGAGGGAAATACGGTGTAAAAAACCCACCATAGAGTGGCCTAATGGTCAAGAAAGCTTTGAGGAACAAAGAGGTGATGAGTTCAATCCATGGTGGCCACCTATTTAGGAAATTAACTTCCTATAGGTTTCCTTCACATCCAAATATTGTAGGGTCAGACAATATATTTTGTGACATTAGTTCGGGTGTGCACAAGCTGGCCCGGACAATCACATATATATTAAAAAGAAAAGAAAAGAAATATGGTGTAAAAAGAAGGAAGGCTGAAATTGTACTTTGAGACCTCCTCGGCGTGCCTTTTAGAGTGGTTTCTTATCCTCCTGATTAGGCATTTTTGTACATTGTTGATTTTTGTACAAATTTCTCATTACCTGTTAAGAAGAATGAAGTAAAATTCAATTCAAATGAGTGTTTACTGGGCATAAGAATTAATGAAAATTTTGAAGAACGAAGCGTTAGATATTTTGAAAACCTTGTCTATATAGTAGATGTCTTGGTGAAAAGATAAAAAATTAGATAAAAAGGACAACAATTTAAGGTTGTTTGATGATACTGATACTGAATAGGAAAAGGAAATAAAAAATAGACTTACAAGTTGATTTCAGGAGACTAATCAATATTGGGAGGTGGAAATGTTTAGGAGTTCATACAGTGAATCTTGAATGGCCAAAGACAGTTAGATAAAATTGGAGAAACTAAAAAGAGTAGGAATAAATCCCAGAGCTCCCAGAAGCCAATGGACTTCTCTTGGCTATGCCTCGAGATTGTGGCCTAATAAACAATGATGAATGGAAGGTTTTCATGGAACTGGAATTCTAGAGTGAGGGGTTGTTCATGGATGCCTCTCTACTTTCTATGGTCAACAAGAGGATTGCATGGGGATTTCTTTGGGGTGGTTCTGGTTGCAACAGATGTATTCATCTTCTAAGTCCGAGTAATTTTTGCTTGCATAAAGATTTTGAAGGATTAGTACTTGGTAAAACTGACAGAGAAAAACATGGCTTTGCTGGCTGAGTGGATTTGGAGATTTCCTAAGGAAATTTAAAAGTGGAAGCATTTTGCAATATGGTATAAGAAGTAAATATTATGTCGATTGCTTTCGATTGTATTTGAAAGAACCCATAAGTGATAAGATGTAGCATGGAAAGTCAATAGTGTCTTCCAAATCCTTGGTGGAAGTGTTGGGCATCTCAAAACTCGAAAATGGGAGGAGAATCATATTTTGGGAGGATGTTCTTATTTATTTGGTGGCTAGACTAGTAACAGCCAGGGAACATAGTAGGTTTTGGAGTTGTGACACTTCAAGATTCTTTACTATCTCCTTTTGTTTCACATTACATTAAGATTTCTCAGGTACTTTCGAAAGGAGTTTCCTAGTTTATTTAGACTGAACGTTTCTCAGATTTAAAAAAAATAATAATTATTCTTTGAGACTTTGATGTGGTGGATAGGTACATAAGAAAAATTTGAACTTAATCTTTCACCCTTTTGAAGCATTCTTTGTCAAGAAAAGGAATAAGTAGATAACCATCATGGAGTGACTCAAGTGGTCAAAGAAGACCTTGGGGTGGTGAAGGTGATGGGTTCAGTCCATGGTGGCCACCTACCTAAGAATTAATTTTCTACGGATTTTCTTGAAATCCAAATGTTGTAAGATCATGCGGTATGTTCTGTGACATTAGTCGAGCTGCGCGCAAGCTGGCTCGAACAGTCACGAATATAAAAAAAACAAAAAACAAAAAAGGAATAAGCAAGATACGTATCTCTTTGCATTGGCCCTTCTGATCAAGCAACAAATATCTGTTTGTGGTCCCCTCCTACGCTAGGGGATTATCTGTGTAGAACAACTTTTGTTGGGATTTCTTTTACTAGAAAAGACAAAAACCTTCTGGAGGATTGCGATTACAATTGGATTTTTCTGTTAGGCATTTGGTTAAGAAACTTTGATATTACCTTTTCCACTTCTTAACGGCATGTAAGATGGTTTTCTTATATTTGTGACTGCTCAGGCTATCTTATGCGCACCTCAACTATTTTCACAAGTCATGAGACAACAAAAACTTGTAGGAAATCGATTTTTAGGTAGGTCTATCATGGATTCAAGTTTGAACATACTCATTCTCTTGATGGGCTTTCTTTAGAATTCTAGAGTTTAACCATCATGGGGTAGCTCAATTGGTCAAAGAGGGTCTTGGGTGTCCATAAAGTGATGAGTTCAAACCTCATGGTGACCACCTACCTAGGAATTAATTTCAAATTAATACCTACGGGTTTCCTTGGCATCCAAATGTTGTAGGGTCAGACGGTATGCCCCGTAACATTAGTCGAGGGGTGCGAAAGCTGGCCCAGACAGTCATGGATATCAAAAGAAAAAAGAAAAAAAAAAGAATTCTAGAGTTTCTCGAACTCGGAATAATAACCTCTCATCATCTTTCAGTAGAGACTAGAGAGCACAATTCTCTGTCAGACTTAGATATAGGATAAATGTTTGATCATTGTCTCAGCACATTAAGGATGGTAAAATGAAGTTATTGTCGTACACTTATTCATCATGTTATTTGTCCTGCGACAATATGTTTCTTTTCATGTGTTTTGGTATGCAACAGCAACAGCCTAACGCCACCTTTTGTTTTAATTTTGCAGTCGTTCGTGCTCTTCTGGACGTATCCTTTCCATAACTTTATAGTTTATATAATCTTTGACAAGTATATCTTTTGTGTGTTTGGTACAATCGTACAGTGTGATAAAAAGTATTTTCTTTCTTTTTATTTTTTAATTTTCAAAAAAGTGATTTTTTTTTTTTGGCTAACTTGAATACTTTTCTAAAATTTCGAACTTTTACTCACAAAAAATAATTTGAAATATTATTTTCCCAGAGAAAATACTTTATCAGCATTTTCTTCTTCTTAGAACTCCAAACCTGTATATAACCAATCATGTTCAAGTAAGATCGTAATATCAAATGGGCTGGTTGCACGTTGGTTATTTGGATGAGTTATAATCTATTTCAACTCTCTGGTCACAAGTTCGATCTTGAGAATTGGTATTTGGCTCTCATATTATTTGTGAGAGTAATAGTGCTCTATGTAGAATTTGTTGTCATTCCCAAGGGGTGACATAGTGGTTGAAGACTTGGGCTTTGAAGGTGTACTCCCCTTAAAGTTCCATGTTCGAGACTTATCTGTGACACCTTCCGTATTTCCATTCCATCGATGTCTCCCGGTGCTTGGCCTAGGGACGGGCGTGGTCACCCCGGGTATAGTGGAGCAAAGCTCCGATTTTTCGATTTCAAAAAAAAAAAAAAAAAAGATTTGTTGTCTCCCCCTCAACTTGTTCATAAAAAAAAGTAAGTTTGTATTTAATTAGAGTTTTCTTTGAAAAATGCTTTAAAGAAATAGTAATAAACAATGTATTATAATCTGTCTATTTATTCATGTATTTATTTTCTCTCTTTTTTTCACGTGTCCACCAATCCAAATACTTGCTTCTATATTTCTCAAAAAAAAAAAAAAAAAAAAAGAGAGTAAAAGGTTGCTTCTAGTAAATGGTTGGCACAACCTTACTTTACTTAACAAGATCTGTACAACTGTGTACTTTGAGTTCTAAGAAATTATATGTTGACTATGTTTTTCTTGACATGAAAAAGATTCGCCTATGATATCGTTCACATATTCTGAGTCCGGAATGCTGGCAGGAGTTCAAATCTGGACTAGCTGCGGCAGCTTTCACTACAATTCGACTCGAGCCTTGGAGTTCCGAGTGAGTTCTCGACTTTTTCACATCGAAATGATAATTAGATTGAATTATATCTTTTGATCTCCTTCCACCTCCTAATGATATCGTGACAAGTTCATTTGTGTTTAGAATCTGTTAAGTTTATAAGGGCAGGATTTTCTGTGGTGTATGAGTAAAATTAGCATAGATTTTGTTTATTCTTTTTATTATTTTACCGGTTCCTGAGATTATTTTATCTTTTCTCTTATGAATTCATAAATCACAACGGATTGTTTGGTCAAATTGGTTCATCATAGATCGACTTAATAGTAAAAAAAAAATGTAGAGAGTGAGAAGAAAAAAGAGAAGTGGTCGTGGAAAATTAGTCGACGTGTGTATAAGCTATAACACAAGCATATACGAATATCAAAAAGAGAAGTAAAGAAAATATGGTTAGAGTTTGTTCTTTTTGAAAAAAATACAAGGTTAAAGTTTTAAGTGTTTACTTTAACACAAAAAACCAAGGCTGAATTATCACAAATATACCCCTAAATTATCACATTTGTGTTAAACTTATTCCTGAATTTTGAAAAGTTTCAAAACTAATTCTGAACTTTACAAAACAATTCAAAAATACCCCTACTGTTAGTTTTGGATGGAAACCGTTAAAGTTTTGTTTCAAAAATACCCCTAAACTTTCGAAACTTTCAAAAATACTCTTGGTTTTAAAAAAAGAGAAAATTTTAAATAATTTAAATTTAAAAATATTTGAATTTAATATGTCAAACTTTGGCAAGAACCATGAATTCAAAAAGTATTTTTGAAAGTTAAATTATGTAAATAAACAACAAACCAGGTGTTGCCTTGGCCTGGCCTCTTCCCCTCCAATCCCAAATATGTTCAGAAGAATGGTAACATTTTTTTTTGTTCAACCATCGGTAGAGATTGAACCAATAACATCTTAATTCATAAGCATATTAGGTCGTTGAGTTATTGTTTTTGTTGGCGAATGATGAATGTGTCTAGATGAATGCGTATGCTCTGTCCCTCTTCGTTGTCACGTCCAAATCCATATCGATTGCGTGTTAGGATATGATTAAAGTTTTACACACATAATTCCAAAAAAATAGAAAGGAAAAAAAACGCTCCCATCTATCTTTCACAATACGATCATTATTCCTTTCTTTTATTATGGTTCACACATGTTTTTCATGTTTTTTTTTTAAATGGTTGACATGCATTCTACTACATGGAGGTTTGTCTAGGGTAAATTTATTTCTAAACAAATCTATATATGTAATTTTCAAACTTCCATAAATTTAAACTATCTTTCAATTTTTAATTTTGACTATAATATTGTTACTTTAAAAGTGTTGACATTTCATTGATAATAGCATGCCGTAAACGAGGTATGATGTAGATAAATTAATGGAAAATGGGTTAGAAACCAAATCAAGAGGGCAGAAATATTTTAAAATAAAGTTTTTTTTTGACTTGTTTGCCCATATTTGATTTAAGCTACTTTTTTATATGCCCACCTGTTCAAATATAAAGAATATATAAATATCCCTCCGTCACCATAAATTATTTTTAGTTTAAAAAAAAACGGTTCAGCCTCCTAAAAAGGACATCAAAAGATATATGATCATTTAAACCATTTTTAAAATATAAATAATAAGTTTGGTTTTTTTTTTATATAGAAATTATAAGTTTGGTTGGTTCATAATTCAGAGTTATGTTTCCTAAAAAAAACAAAGTTATGTCAACAAATGTTGAACAAATCTTTCCATTAAAAAGAAAAAGAAAAATGCTGACTATTAATTTCAAAAGTTCACGAAAATGTTAACCAATTCAATTATAAACATTTAAAAAAATGTTTAATATTTACAAATATATTAATCAAGTGAAATATGGTATAATTTATGTTTAATCATTTGATTTTTGAAATTTAAGTTTATTCTAACTCAAATTTCCCGAGTATTACATTTTCTTAAAAAAGTATGTGAATCCTAAACAACTTTCAAAAACAAAAACAAGTTTTTGGAAGTTATTTTTTATATTTCCAAATCTTGGTTTAATTTTACAAATATAGGTGAGATGTAAATATTAAGAAAAAATATATGATAAGATAGTTGTTGTAAGTTTAATTTTTTTTTTAAAAAAATAGTTTTCAAACTCGGTCTTAGTAATCCGTATTTATATGTTTGAAATTTGAATCACTATTTCTTAAATAATATTTAAAACAAAAATCTGACTTTTTTAAGTTCTTTCTCTAACTTTTCGACAATTAAAAGAGGTGTTTGGATGTGGTTTTGATGAATTGTTAATTGAAGAAGTTATTTTAAGTAGTTAAAAATTGAGAGTTGTAGTCAAAAATTCGTTTGAATGTTTTTTTTTTTTTTTTTGTAAGAAATTAGAGTAAAAAACTTGTTTGGATATAAATTTAAAATAAATAGTTATTTTGAAAGGTAATTTGAATGTATATTACGATAAGGCAAAAAAAATTGCATAAATAGCAAAATAATAAAAATATTTGCAAATATAACAAAATAAGATTTATAGACTCCATCAATAGTGTCTGATAGACTCCATCAATAGCGTTTGATAAACTCCATCAATAGTGTCTGATAGACTACATCAATAGTGTTTGATAAAGTCTATAAAAAAAGTTGCTATATTTGCAATATTTTTAAAAAGTTGCTATAATTCTAACGTAGAGTAGAAAATTTGCTATAGAGTGCAAATTCCCTATTTTGAATGGTTAAAAAAAGTGATTAAAAATGATTAAGTAGTTATAAATGAATAGATAGAAATGAGGAATTATTTTTAATAATAAAATAAAAAATTATTTTAAGAAATTATAAAAAAACGAGGTAGATTTTCTAAGAGAAGTGAGTAAATTCTTAATCTAAATTCTCATGACGAATAAACACCCCTTAATTTTTTTTCTTTTTGTCATTAAGCATATACTTGGTTTAACCTTATTTAGAGATAATTTAAACATTATTTTAAGCTATAAATGGATTTTCTATATATATATATATAGGAAAAATATCAGACTTCCCTCCCCCGAATATCATTTTGGTCAATGTAGAGAGCTGGAGACGGAAGAGATGAGTCGGAGATGGTACGCGCCAAGTTTCCGGTGGCCGGAATTCAGTCTGCCGCGGCGGCCGGCGTCGTTCAGTTGGCCGGATTTCAGTTTTTCAAATCTCGGCATCGAGTGGAGCTCTCCAAACATGAGGTGGATTAACTTCTCGATTCTCGACGATCTGTTATGGACCTTCATCGCGCTTTTCGAATCCCTAGTTCTCATCACAATGCTCTCCTGCTTCTACTTGTGCTGTGGATTTACTCTCTGATTCACTCAAATCGCCGATTCCGTATGTATGTATGTTCTGTATATTCTTCTCCACCGATTTGCTTGCTTCTGTTTCGAAATCTTACCAATTATATATATACATATATGATCTGTTGTTTGAATTTCTTTCGATTGTTTGTTCGTTTGTTTGCGATTGATGATTGTGTTCTTCGTGTTCTTCTCGATTCAGCATCAGGATCGGTCCCTAACTAGAAATCCTGATTTCTTTGATTTGTAATTGAAAGTCTAGGTCTCGTAATTGAATTTGATTTGAGAATTGTTTCGAAGAGACTGGCGAATTTGGAGATGAAATTGGCATCATCTTCAGTTTTTTTGTGGTGAATCGTTGTGTTCTTCATTGATTTGTAGAGCTTTAGGAAGATGATTTGGGAGACTTTCTGTAGATTTTTTCACTTTTTGATCTGCTTTTTTCATCACTGAGTTTCTTCTGAGATGTTAGAGAATTTACCAAAAGAATGGAATCTTAAGTTTTGTTTGGAGACAGCAAATATCTGAGGAGATTTATTCTTTATTTTACTAAGAATAGGTATCTTTCTGAGATCTTTTTTGGTTTAGGGATATTTATGGTAAATTATCACCAAACTTTTAACCTCTAAGATCCCCAAGAGGTTACCTAGTTGGTTGAGGCATGATGTTTTCAAAGTATACTTCCTTAAGAGGCCAATTTGGGTGCATCCCGAGTAATACCCCCATTGTGATACCTTTCATTTAGAGTTACACATTTTTTTTTTCTTTTTATAATAAATATAAAGTAGAAAAAAAGGGATGAGTTGTGTGGTATCAAATGTGTCACATAAGTGATATCATGATGAGAGTGTTATCCGGGTGCACCCAAATCTTCTCAATTCCTTAATAGTATTAGGAGTTCTACAAATTGAACTTCATTATTTAAATTTTTTTTATTCTCTCAAATTTGAGACCTAAACCACACCCAAATATATGGGAGTTAGGTGCCAAATTCAAAGTTCTAAGAAAAAAAGGAAAAGTTATATTGGATTTGACTATTCTTACAAAATAAATGTAGGTAATTTTAAAATATTTCCATCTATATATTATTTTCCTAATTATAGTCTTCATTCTTTGGCCGAATATACAAAATGTTGAACTATTTCGATTATGACTTCAGATTTTACCAAGATTTATGTAAACCTTTCAATTTTTAAATAGTTTTTCTAACTTTTCAAAAATATCTATTTTGTTTTCTAACCAGAATTATTGTATAGCTAAAGACAAGACTTTTTTAGTTTACCAATATTTGGGTGGGAAAGATTATATATACACTCGCACTCCACGTGAGTTTATATTTTTCTAATTTAACAATTGTATAGATGAGGAATCAACCTTTGAGATAATAATAAATATTCGGCGAGATAACTATTTGATTTTATATTTTTAATTTTTGAAATTTAAGCTTATTTTTACTTAAATTTTTTATCAATCCATATTTTCTTAAAAAAGTAGTTGAATACTAATTAAATTTTAAAAATAAAAATAAATTTTTAAAGATTCTTTTTTTCTTTTAAAGTTTAATTTTGATTTTTAAAAATATAGGTAAGATATAGACAAAGTAAGAAAAAATACATGTAAAATAGTTATGTAGGCTTAAATTTCAAAAACTAAAAATTAAAAACAAATGAGTAGAATCTAACGTTTGAAAAAAAAAGATTGACACTATGGTTGAGACATGTACTGTGCAAGACCGACATTAAATGACAAAACAGCAGTGGGACTAAAATAATTGATTTAGAAAGTTCATAATAAGTATTTTGAAAGTTTGGAATCAAAATTACTATTTTAAAAAATGAAAACCAAATAATTTTAATCATAAATAGCTAACTGCCCCGATAATTTGACTAGGTCTATTTTTAAGGTTTCGTGACACAAAAAGTATGAAATTCTAATTTTTCTTCAAAGTAATCTAACATTTATGAATGTACAATAAAATCTTAAGCTTTCATTAGATTTATATCTAATAGAAAAATAACATTGAATGTATAAGAAAAGACAAAATTGAAAGTTCATTGACCTATGAGACATAAAATTACAGATTAGATTAAATAGACACAATGCTAAAAGTTTAGGGATTAAACATGCAAATATGAAAACATTGAACCGAGAATTCAATTACTACTCGTTGCATTAAAAAAAAAAAGCTCCATAATGAGAAAAGAAAATTTAAGCAAAAAATTCAAATATGGCTCGTTTCATTTCACAAGAAACTCATTTTTGCAGGCTTAAACATTCCTTTATTTTAGGCAAAGAACAACGAGTTCAGAGCTGAATTTTTTGTTATGAAATGTTCACACAATTCTAAAATACCATAAGTTACGTAGTTTTCATCCAATTGAGATATAATATACTTACTTCCTCCAACTGCAATAATGGAAGACACCTTCCGCACTAACGCCGAAGGAATTCGAACTAAAACTGGAAGATGGCTGCTCCGCTCGATGGCTTGGAAGCAAAGACGTAGAGACCGAGATCGTTCTTGTCGATGATCCCTCTGTCGATCCTCGATTGGTAAAACTTCTCCTGGTTTGAATTGAACCAAATGGGGATGTCTTAAACCAAGTTCAAACTTTAAATTTGGAAGAAGATATTGTTACTTTCCCAGTATTAAAAACTAACCTTTAGATTAAGAATGAACTGGGGAACAATGGCCTCTTTTACGAGAGCGACTGCGCAGCCACCCCATCCTGCTCCAGTTAGCCTGGCCCCGAGAGCACCGTTGTCCCGGCATATCTTTACGAGTTCTTCCAGTTCAGGACAGCTAGGAAAACAAACAAGATGAGAAACTATGTAACGTCGGGAGTCTGATTGTAATCGACAACGCTAGGCAACTTAGCAGCTTCGGTAATATACAATTTTCTAAATATATTTGTGAGTGCCGAAGCCCGTTTATATGAATCTCAACTATTTTTATGGAACAACCGTCTAACTCTACTAGATTTAATTGTCAAAGTAACTCATACGAAATTAATCCTAGGTAGATGACCACCATGGATTGAACCTATAACCTCTCCACACTTAAGATTTTACTTTGATTGCTAGGCTAACCCATAATTGTTAGAAAAGATACGATGAAGTCGTGAAAGGAATCAAGAAAAACACCCAACAATTTGTGCTAGTTTTGCAATTTGTATTTGATTTAACATGTTGAATGGAAACTGTAACTGAAAATGCTCATGAACAGAGCAAAAATATCCTTTTAATTGCTCAAATAAACAAGATTTTAGAACACTATTAATTAATTGTGAAATGATCTTTACCTGCATTCATAAAGAACGCTACAGCTGTAGTGACTATCATTCATAAGATCGCCGAGCTTCTTAAGCTTGTCTTCCTCACTGTCAAAATATAAATTTTTAGCATTAAATGAGGAAAAATAAGTCGAATTTTCCTCGATCTGTTACAAGCTTTCAAGCTAAAATATTTAGAGTTGGGGTTAAAAATAAATGGAACTAACAAGCGTGCGTATAATTTTGATTATTTTATGGACATAGGACGTAACGAAATAATCTATAATGGATAATTTTGTAAATGCGATTTTGTAAAAGCCAAGGATGATAAGACTAAAGTCCATCAGTCACGTTTAATTTTTCTCAAGAGAATGACCAAATGCAAGAGTAATGAGAACATTAAAAGGCTATTATATAATTCTACAAATCATCACCTTAAACTTGACGACACTGCATCCTTGAAAGCGAAGACGCGCTTGGCTTCAGAGTACACGTGTGCCGCTCGCTAAAAACAACCATAGCAAGAGAGAGAGAGAGAAAGTTAAAACATGGGACCATAGAGATGAATAAGTAACGACTACTCTTACTTGAAAATAAGGGACAACAGAGATGATGATTAAGCATGACTTTGACTACCCTAGCTAGAAACTTAGAAACATGACACAATAGAGATGAATAAGCAATGACTACTAGTTAGAGAAATCGACTTAAAAACATGGGACACTAGAGATCAATAGGCATTGACTGCCATCGCTAGAGAAAGAGACTTAAAAACATGGGACACTAGAGATCAATAGGCATTGACTACCCTAGCTAGAGAAAGAGACTTAAAACATGGGACACTAGAGAGACAATAGAGATGAGATGAATAAGCATGACTACTCTAGCTAGAGAAAGAGACTTAAAACATGGGACACTAGAGAGACAATAGAGATGAGATGAATAAGCATGACTACTCTA